>JASSUY010009681.1:0-52126 GCA_032466535.1 Forpus xanthops | reverse complement strand
GAAGTTGTGAATGCTCCATTGCTGGCAGTGTTCAAGGCTGGGTTGGACATAGCCTTGGGTGTCATGGTTTAGTGGGAAGTGTCCCTGCCCATAGAAGGGGCTTGGAACTAGATGATCTTAAGGTCCTTTCCAACCCCAACTATTCTATGATTCTATGATTCTAGGCATGTTAACCAAAAGGCGTTGAGTATCTAGATAAAAATCTTTTTTACCTATATCAATTGGGCTACTTTAAGACTTACTTCTCTTCATGTACATATAATCAATAAAGGCCAAATTCAATATTTTTATCTAAGAAAATATGCAGAAATGATTGAGTTCAAACAGCAAAAAATACAAATTAAAAGTGCTTTAAAAATAGTTTTCCTTTACTTCAGCAGTATGTAGAATATGACATATCCCAACATATTAAATAGATTAATGTATGTGTATGTTATTAGACCAATATCCAGAACACACTTGTTCATAATGCATTACAGATGGGTTTCCTCTAATTATTTATATATTGCTATACAAAGGCTACAATGCTTACCACTTTGATGGTACTTTGAGTTACTGTTTTCATGACTCATATAACTTTAAAGCACTTCAAGGTGATGCTGAATTCCACTTGCAAGTCCTCTCTTGTTCTTACATATGTGCTTAGCATCCAAATGGGAACATTTCTATTTACAAGTCAACACTAAGTGAACAACTACCTGTATTGGATAACCTAAAGAATACACTAACTTGTGCTTTTTGTTATTTTTTTTTTTATATAATTCACCAACCAGCTTAATGATCCAAAATCTAAGAATGACTTCTCTGTTGGCAGTGTGTATGTTGCTTTCCTAAGTTTCTGTGAGAAATTACGCAAAACCACTTTTCAATGAGTTTTAGGAGTAAATCTCACACCAACCCTCTGATTCACCCTATGCTACTGGAATGACTTTAAAAAGAATAGAGGAAGCATTGTCCTCTATAGATTAGCCTTCTCCACCCAAAATCTTATTTTTTTGCAAGAAAAGATACTTCCAGTGAGAAAATTAAATTGCTTAACATAATTAATTATTATGTTAATTAAATTATTGTGTTAATAGAAAAGAAAAAGCAATGCTATATTCAGAATAATATAAAAAATTGGTTCCACATTCAGAATAATCTTCTAAGCATATATATATATGTTTAATATACCATTTACATTGTTTAGATATAAAAATGAAGTCAATTTAGATTTACATACTCTTTTCTGATCTTCCTGAAGGAAGACTGATAAAAATGAGAAGAGCAAACACTTTGGAAATGGTCTTGCAGGAGTGAAGATGGGTCTTTTTGTAGTTTAAAGGTGGAAGAAGGCTTCTGCAAAAACTCTTCCAAATTACTTTGTTCTTCTGAGTCAGTTTAATCCTTTGGAGAGAATATCTTCTGGAGTGACCTCATTGAACTTTTGTGACCAATGCAATAAAACGCTAAAAGACTTAGAGATTAGAAAAGAGCCTTGAAACTAAAAAGAGTATTCCTTAGGGCTATAAATTACACCAACAGAGAGCGACTGAATCCCGGTGGGAAGAGAAGATTCTCTATCCCTACCATTAATTATCTGCTTCGTAATCTACTCCCATTATGATTGTAGCACTTTCCACATGCAGCTCTCCTTTCTCATGCCTGCAGCAATGCACATTGTTCCCTGTCTGACAAAACCTCTCTTTGTTTGGGAATCACAAGCTACATAAACTGAATAACAGTCTTTAAGAAAAGAATCTTATCTTTGTTGTGTTTACGCTACACATTTCTCTTCCATGTTTTATCCAAATTATTTGCCCATAGAAACTGCATGGATGCTCAAATAGCATAATTCAAGAATTACTGCTCTACATGTCTAAATGTCGCTTTATTCTGTGCATAGCCTTACCCATTGTATGTATTTTCATTAATTAAGTTTGCTCTTCCCTCTTACTTAAAAATAAAGAAAATCAATTTTATTCTTGGGTACAACTCAGGACATCAAAGGCTTGCTCAGAATTATCTAGCAGAATCATTTGGACCATAGAGAGATACAGTGTATGCTTAAAGGAGGAAAAATGTGTTTATTCCCACAGATCATAAAACTCGCTTCCACATCATAATAGCAGCATTGTCTATCAGTACAACACAAGCTGCAAACTACATTCCCACACAGTTAGAGCCACTACATTCATATTCCCTGCTTTACTGCCTGACCATCCCATGCCATACTCTACCTGAAGCCAGACACAGGATCTTGGGGCACAGAACACATGCTGTGGTCTCTAGCTGCAGAAGAGCTCCCTAGTATTGCCAGTATTGTTCTGGCTCTGTAACTGCACACACACCAATACAGAAACAACTCTCTGAGCTTCATGGACCAAATTCTTGAAAAATACAGGACAAAGAAGTTTTCAGAGAAGACATGAAATGTCTTGACATGAAGACATGAAATGACATGAAATGCACACCTGTAATTTCACTACAAAATCATATTGTATTTTATGCCTATATCCTACATAGTCATACATAGCGTTGACCAATTTTAGAGGCTTTCATAGCTTTTTGCTCTCTTTTTTTTTTCCTTTTCCTAAGGGTGCAAAATTACTAGAGCACTAGGGCTGCTGAGTACAATCTTCATTTGTCTAACTCCTGAGTATATAAAGTATAATTTAGCAATGGCTAAGTTGTTAATGAAATGTAAGAAAGATCCCTAAAAAAGCATGAGGTTATAGTTTCTGAAAGGATTTGTGGGAATTGGGGAGCAATTACCATTCACTAAGACCCTTGCTTTGCCAGGTGCATACATATATTCTATCAACATGAAGACCTTAATCCACAAAGCTGAAACAATCTTTAAGGGAAGGCCAATGTTTTGAGGGGTTCATCATTATAAAGGCAAGCAAGATCATCAAGAACTAGTTATTTATAATGACAGCCTTTAGTAATAGACACAGCGGTTTGAATCAGGAATGTTTCTAAATAATTTCCTACTTATTAAAAATCCTTTTTTTGCCTTTGCTTTGATTTCTTTTTCAAAAAAAAAAAAAATTGGGTCAGATTTTTATCTTTAAAGTTTGCTGTTTAATTTTCTAATACTTTTAAAACATACAAGGAAAGTGGTAATAGAGTAATCATTTTACATTAAGCAACGGCAGAAGAGCAATGAGGTGGAATCACAGTGTTCAAGTCCTTCATTTACAAAACACTCTTTCATCCCAAACACCTGCATCTTTCCCCAGGCTTGAGGGAGTATTTTGACTTAAAACAGAATGTTAGAAGCTCTAGTGCATTATCGCTTCAGATCATCTCCAGCCGACTGATTGTGGGTGTCAATTAATGTTATTACCACCTAATCAAATGCTACTTAATACAAACTGTGGGCTATACCCCTGGCTTTGTATACAGCTTGGGATTTGCAGTCGAAGAAAAGAAGCTGTTTGTAAAGTTTACAGAAGCAGTTTACAGAAACTGCAAATATTACACTAGTTTCAAAGTCAGACAGAGAATTAAAAAGAATCACGTGCATTTCAAGAGGGAAATGTTAGTGTAATTATTTTCAACCTATTATATGCAAAGATTATACTGTCAAAAGTATCACGTTTAGAGGGTTCAAAAGCATAAAGTCTTTGTTAGGTTGGACTTAGTCCCTGCTCTGTAAAAATATTCCTAAAATTGGAGTTGGGGACAGGGTGGGCTATATATCTCCGGAGGTGTCTTCCAATATCAGCAGTTCTGTGATTCTCTAATATGTAGGATTTGCCTTCCAGATGATGGGCACCCAATTATGATATACAACCATCGATGGTACACAGCCTTGTGCCTGCTCACAGGACTGGTAGCTCACATACCAAACACAAAGTGTCTTCCTTTTTACCTTCATCTTCCTGTGAAAACATCTTAATCAGCAACTTGTAATCTAAGGTGACACTTCCTCAATTCCTCCTATTTTCTTTGCAATATTCATGGAAAGAAAGCAGACATACCGAGTGTGGGCCTCCAGTGCTCAGTAGACAGCCCAGACACAAACATTGCCTTTGCTACAATTATGATGTCATATGAAACACCAAAATATGCAGTGCAACATAGTTTGGAACTTGGGAATTTAGTATTTCTCCCCTGGATGATGCTCCTTGTTCTTTCATCCTATAGCAA
Organism: Forpus xanthops; assembly: GCA_032466535.1. Taxonomy (NCBI): domain Eukaryota; kingdom Metazoa; phylum Chordata; class Aves; order Psittaciformes; family Psittacidae; genus Forpus; species Forpus xanthops. The sequence goes on along the minus strand of JASSUY010009681.1, from coordinate 47,989 downwards.
CTGCCAACTTCTCACCTCGATCCCATGAGGGGCAGAATTTACTGCTGTCTCCTGGGAATTTGCTAATAGAGTGTCATATCTCTGAAAACGAATGAGGAAGAAGCTAAACACAAGACTTCCTTCTCTTAGGTTTATACTCCAGTTGCTGACACCCTGAGCAAAGAAAACAGCAACACCACCTCTCCCCACCAGCAGATTTTCCAGCAGATCAGAGCTCACTAAACGGAGCAGGGACAAACCTTTTCCTGCAAATACTGGAAAGGCAAAAACTGCAGTAACCATATAATACAAAGAGCTTATTGTTAAAGAGTAATTTGTTTACTTCACTTTCCCAGTTCAAATTATTCCGGAAGTTTCTGACAACCTTAATGTCATATTCTTTTTCTTACCAGAGGAAGAGTAAAGCCATCATAAAACCATCAAGTCTAAGTTCTGTAATGCATGCTTTGGCTAATTCAACAGAAAAGTTCACATACTTATTTTTGATTCAGATCAAAGCTAGTCTTAATAAATCATATCCTATACTGTATAGCCACCACCTTCCGGCAAAGGAAAGGAAATGCTCCTCTCCTTTCCAGTGGAAGCCAACCCACTTCGGACAGGATTTCTGGGTTCAGTGTAACAGTATTCTTCTCCACTTCTGATGCAGTATCAGAACTTCTTGCACAAAAAAGTACCTGAATGCAGGTCAAACTCTTACACTGTCTTCTCAGAACACCATTAATTTTAGATGGAAACTGAGCTGTGCTATCTGGGCCTGTGTAATGCGCTGGGGTAGCTGTAACACCTTCACACTATATGCAATCAGTATTTGATATATTATTTGAAACACTGCCAAAAACCACTTGAGAAATAAGTTATCTTACAAATGATTTCTGAAGAATTTATTTTCTATTATAATTAAAAGCCCACTTTATATACACTAGGCATCTTATTTCCATAATTATTTTCAAACAGTTTCTGAATGGTTTATGCATTCCTCTCCAAACACACCAGCCTGTTACTCCCCACTGGAATGTAACATATGCTGAAAATTAATTATTTGGATATATGAATGTCAAATATTATTTTCCAATATCTGTTTGCTGACCAAACTTTCCATTGTAAAGTAAGCATAGTGAAGTTGCCTATTATTAGGAAGAAAAGAGCAACACCACAATACAGACAAAGGCTAATTTATGGTATGGACTGGCCATATGGCCAGATATGGACTATGTCACAGCTTTAGTAGAGAAACCCTTCAGACACGACATCTCAATCTCTGTGGTCTTCTTTGCTTGCCTTTGAGAGCCACCTTGAACAATATCTCTCAGAGTTGCTCACAACGAGTATTAATGCCTACCGCTTCCTAATATTATTTCCCATTGAAATATAGACATAACCACCTCTATTTAAACAAAATAATCATCATTCTCTTCTGTCCAAATGACAAAAAGCTTTAAAATTAAGGGCATTCAATCCCTGAATAACACCTTTCTGCACACTTGAACATGGCAAAGAAGCACTTTGAGCTTTCAGTTTAAACTGTTTGGAATTTATGACTATATTTCACATGACAAAAATTTCCATAAAACAGGAAAATGATTTTTTTTTAATTACACAGTATCTTTGATTTTTAATATAACAAATTCTTTTTTGGTAAATATTCATACCTCTATCAGGAATCCTAAAATATACTTTGGATTGCATAGGAATACAGGAATTATAGTTTTAACCAAGAGAAAGGCAATAAAAGGCTGGAGTTTCTGTGTGCTCTACTCATATCTGACCAATCTAATCGCATGAGGACAGTGCCTTGGCTCTAACTTTCAAAGAAGGCAACAGATAAAGTCATTGCCACATTTATAAGCGTTTTCAATTCAGAAACCACCAAGGTAGCTGCACTTGCATGTGCTAAGACATACTGTAAATTCCTATGGCCATAATGAAGGATTTTGAAATTTGGAAGTGAAATATTTGAAAGGAAGAGGATGAAGCTGTGAACCCAACTCCTAGAAACATGGCAGAAAAAGGTAAAATGAAAGTATTTTTGAATATGTCTCTGTATTGAAACTTAAAACATGCTTTTGCTGTAATGTTTCCCAGTGATTTAAGAGGTATGAGTGTAAAAAATTTGTCCCAGATAAACATAACCAGACAGTCACACTGAGAAAAAAGTGAAAGGCTGAAAAAGAGTTCTATAAGACCAGTGTTCTGAACTAACAGTACTGAAAACTGCATAACACAATTTCAAGCTTTATGAAGTTTTGGGGGGGTTTGATATGGTTCATTATTTGTTTTTGTTTTAAAGGCTTTAGTTGCAACCTGTTAAGGAACTATGGTCTTGCTGTAATTACAGATGAAATTCTAACTGCCACTCCTAAAAGAGCACACCCAGTTCTTTTTAAAGTGATATAAAAGACAAGTCTATAAAAAAAAAAAAAAAAGTCATCTCTTGATGCAATAAAATGTTGGATTCAGAGCTTCTTAAGAGAATATTCAAAAGCAAATAAAAGTTGCTTGGTGCTGGATTTCTTTTAATGAGCTGCTAGGGACACTTATGACATACCTAACCCAGCGTACACAGGTGGATATCCTTGCTGGGTAACACTTGGCTGCTCCTGAATAAAACAAGAGAAAGCAAACAAACAGAAGAAATGAAAGGAAAAAGGAAGAGCTGTATGTGAGGATACACTTAATGAACACCTGCTTTTCACAGGCCTGGGTAACTATTTACCACCTTCTTTCCTCCAGATAAGTATCTACTAAGTTACTCCTCTTTCTGTATCATTGACAAATTAAAAGAAACCCTTGCAGAGTGCTTGGAGGCAAACCCTGCATAGGTTAATTTTTCTTTTTGTATGCCAGGAAAATAATCATCATGAGATCACCTAATTAGAAAGGATTTGACCCTTTGTGCACAGTCATGCTTGTTGCTTCATAACAGAAGGACTATTGAGTTAGTCATGTAGAATGCAGTTAAACAGAGCTTCCAACTTGAGCGGTCTAGCTGCTTGGGATCAAAGCACCATAACACTTATCCATTGGGAAATCACCTGTGTAAGCTTCAAACCAGCCACAGTGGGAGAAATCTCAAGGTATTGTTACATAGGGGAGAAAGATCTTAACATCCTTTGCTTCACTGTAGGTTTAGGAACTTGGCCCATTTATCCAGATCTGCCTTCCTTCGTCTCCTCACTTGCGATGATTATTTATGCATGGGCATGCTGGATCTGTACAAGACATTTATAAGCAAGAACCAAGCTACCCAAAAGGCTAGTAGCCTATAATCGATTATTAGCACTCTTTAACAGGAATGAGAGCTATATTTACAGTCCATGCACCAGAGCTAACAGGGATCTTGATGTACAAACACCCCACCCCAAGAGTGCTCAAAAACTAATTCCACAGAGTATAGAGGTGCAGCAAACTAAACAGTACATTCTGGACACTACTGTTCAGAGCATGAAAGCTACCACCCTCTATTGCACACTGCAAACCAGCTAATGGCAGTTCAGCAAGGTGAGGGCATAAGTTCCTCCAAAGCCACCCAGACCAGAAGCTGAAATTCTGGCATGTTCAGCACACTGTTTCTTACAGGCTGAAATGTGTTCCCAGGACAGCATGCCACCCTGCCCACCACATTCTTCTATAAAATACCAGTGCCCTTGTGGTGTGAAAAACATGTATGCCAACAGAGGACAAACTTTTTTTCTGAGGTGCTCCCCCAGAGGACTGAGAGGAATCTGGAATAGCTGAAAGTGGATGTGAAAGTCTAGAGGTAGAAACCACCTTAATCAAATTTACTTAGGTGTCTAATCCAAATTAGCCACCTGATCATATTCCTGAGGTTTGTTTATCCCCTGGGATGTCAGTTCCTCTGGAGAGGACTATTGCTGTTCAGTGAGCATAAATGGAAATGAAACATTAGTCTGGAACAGCCATGGAGTATAGATTTGTTTTAGATTAAGGCATTTACATTTACACTCTAATATGCATGTCTTAATCTCAGACTGAATCCTGCCCTGAACTTCTAAACCAGCCTAGGAAAATATTGTCTTCACAGGTTAAGGAGAAGCTACACTTGGAATAATCTTACCCAAGATCTGCTATCAAACACAAGTCTGTGCAGTAATTTTTCAGCTCCTAACTAATACGAATTGGTGACTTGCAGAGTTTCAACCTTTATGAGCAAAGAGCAGCTCACAGTACAGTCATAGAGCTTCCTCAGGTGCTAAACTTCTATTACTTTTTAGTTCCTTTAAAATACCCAAGAGAAAATAATTTCTTTCCAGAAATATTAGTGCTCTTCATTCTTTTTATTTATCTCAGTCACCTCGTTACTTTCTTCTATACCATAGATTATAGCGGTTTTGCTTTATCTTCTCTCAGTTCTTGATTCATAACCCTAGATGACTCCTTTTATAAGCTGTTACACAATCTTCTGCTGCACTGACCTAGATCTGAAGAAAACAGACTTTGTATTCTTTATTTTGAAAGCTAAACAAGAAGAAAGAGGATGAAAATTCCATTTGCAAAAAATTATTCACTCAGATTTCTATATTCTACCAAAAGAACATGCATTTTTTGCATTCACAAGTTTTGGATACATAGTCAGAACACTAAGAGAAAATGGCAGTACTGGTATTATTGCATTAGCATCAAAACAAATGTTCCATATTCTGATGGCAATAAAGTCTGTCCATCACCAAGGGTCAATTACTTTTGCTAAAGGTGGCTTAGTTGTCATTAAAACAAACACACTGTTGTGACAAAAGCATCATAGGAATTATGCTCTGTGCCCCTTACAAAGGGAGCCTTGACATCCTACAACAAAACTGGACCTTTAGTACAAAAGGCCAAAAGCTTCAAATACTCTGTGTATGACAGAAGAGGAGAGGTCAAAGTGCACCTCCTGGTGTCTTATGTCCTCATAATAGCAGCTAGTGAAAAAATGGATTATCCTAAGAAATGGACCATATATTACAAGGCAGAAAAAGAGCTCTCAATATTCTTTGCCAGGCTGACCAGGAGGAATAATGACCCCAAATCGCCAGTGTGTGAGTGGCTGGGCCCAAGCAGCTTCACAGTCAACTTGGGACACCCACTATACCCTGCCCAACATTCCAAATGCAGCCAAACTCCAGTGCTACGGGGAAGTACATTGAAGAATATGGGATTCTGTCTCATCTGGGAAGTGTAAATGTGCAGATTCCTTCAAACATATTGCAAGATGTTTATCTCACTGTGTGTTGATACCAGAAAGATACCCCCTATGCTGTAGTCTTCATAAACAAAACAATACACTGCCTCAAACCAAAAATGAGACAATAATTCAATAGTGAAATTTATAGACAACATACAACACTTGAATTTATTTTAAGGACTGCACTTGCGGTTCCCCTTGGATTAAAGCTTTTGTAACACATCAGGGAGAATCAAGCAAACAAAGTCAATGTTTTTGCATGGAGTGTTTTATGTTCAATACTTCAATATTTACGTGTAGTATTATTTACCCTACGCAAAAATATAGGCTTTGCATCTTTCATTTGTTCAACACTTCAGAACTGCTAATACCCATGGGTATATTACACCCACAGGTTTATTCCTTTGACAATCTTTACCTCAGGAAAATGAAATTTTTACATTTAAAATTAAAGCTAACTCTAATTTGCAATTGTAATGTACTGTAAGAGATTATTATACAGTACATGTGCCAAAGGAGTTGCCTTCTGCTGGTAAGGTATACTATAGTAAGGGCTGCTGTGAATGAATGTGACACATGAGAATGGGAGAAAAAATAAATAAGGGAACCCAAGTTACTACAACAACTCCACACTGCTAAAGTAATTTCAGACGTGGATGATAATCTGCAAGAACCCACCAATCTCTCCAGCCTGGCAAGGAAACATCACTCATGCAGCACTCACCTGCAAAATAATGTCTTTGTGCAGAAAAAGCGATGTCTCCAGGTACTTTGACATTAGCTTTTCTGCTGTTGAACATTTTATCAGGGAATCTTTCTGGATACAGTGCATAAACAGAAACTCTTCAGTGCATTAGTTACAAAAGTGCATCATCCTACGGAGCCTAAATCTATTCTAGATATCAATGTCAGTGATCCCTATTCCAAGAAGCCAGTTTGAAACAAAGCTCCTAGGGCTCTTCCCAGATTTCTCTGAAGCACTAGATTGCTAACCTACCTTTATTAACTCCACTTCTATGCCAAGAAAGCTCCTGCTCCATCATCGTCCTCCTCCTCTTCCTGCAGAGCTAAAAGCAGGATACCAGGTATAGCTTGGCTATCCCAGCTCCAGGACTCTATACTTCTATACTGTGAGTGGTGAAAAAAGGAAAGATTCACCGAGGACAATGCTGTGTTACATTATGCAGAGCTGCCAGATACATATAAAGCCTAAATTACTGCTTTCTGCATTCTAGAGATCACTTCCACAGGCCTGCTACAGGACACTGAAGTTAATAAGTCTTCAAAGTGCTACCATTTCTTAAGGTTGTTGTCCTTAATGCAGTGAGACCATCAGAGCTCATGCTTCTTGACAGCTTTCTTGACAGGTGCCCTGCAGAAAGGGATTGCCCATCCCTCATAAACAACCACAAGGATTCATAGCATTTATGGTCTGAGGTGGGCCAGATGTTCCCACAGAGCACTTCCAGGGGTTGGAGGCAGAGGTGTCAAGTGTCCCCTTACTCTGGTTATGCACATCGGCTCACCTTGTATTAGAAGAGTGCCTTAAAAAGGCCTGTATGAAAACAGACCTCTTTGCCATCATGTGCTGCTTGCTGCCAGTTACTGCAGCATGCGAGTTACTTTCCCTGATGTGGTCTATCAAGTGTTTCCTGCTTAAAACCAATAAGCTGTGAGAGTGTTATTTGTTCCCCCACCTCCCACTTTCTAATTTTCACTGCAAACACAGCTTATTTACACTCTGTCTCTTTTAAAAATCAAGTGTCAACCAAGTGCTAAACTGCTGCTATTTGCCAATGTTTCATTAACACCTTATTAACTTCCAACAGCTGAAGGTGACTGGACCCTCACCTCTGTTTATTTCCTCAAAGTAACAGTTAACTGAAGCATCAGGATAGAGGCACCCCTGTAAATATGACTGAAAACAAATATGCATGCAGAATATAATCATGCACAACTTCAGCCAGATCTGCTAACAGACACATCTAGTTAATTTTATGCACAGTCACATACTATCAAGCTTGAAGCTCATATTCCTATTAGAGATGATAATAAAGATCTCCGTCTGCTTTTTTCCCTAGTCTGTATCAGAAACAGAAATTCAAACCTTGTACAAGTTATGCTAGTTTGCTATTTCAGTTTAAATACCAGGTAGAAAGGTGTGATCCTCTTGTCATGTAAATCAGCACAGCTCCAGATTCCCTTAAAAACGGCAGTGTTTTACACAGCTGAGCCTCCAGTATGTATATATACATTCTTCTATACTGAATCCCAATCCATGTAGATATAACTGGAAAAAAAAAAAAAAAAGCAACAAAAAGAAAGAAAAAGAAAAACAAACCGGCAAAACCAAAGAAATGGGACTCCTAGATCTGGAAGACATGGATCAACCTCCTTCAGAGGGATCGATCCCTGAGGCCTTAAACTCTATCTTACCCCTATTTACTTGCCTGAATCATTCCCACCTACCTTGCCTGCCTCCCCTTTTCACTCTTCTCATCTGATTTGAAAGGAAAAGAACAGGACAGCTTAGGTACATATGTTTTTGCTATATACCTCTCTTCCTTTGTTTTCCATTTTACAAAAGATCTTTGCTGCCGTTTTTGTCTCACACTTCCAGCCCATAATACTGCACATGTGGAAAAAGGAGCCAATTTGGTGGAAGGCAGTTTGTAGAGGTCTCTGTCCCCCTGCCCAAAAGAGCAGAGCCTTTCAAGCTTTGCTAATGCTAGAGGACCTGGAGCTGTTCTGGTTGTTCTCCAGTCCATACTTCTACCTTTGATGGAATGCTGGTTTCTACAACTGTATTAATGCTAGGAGCTTGGCTATCAGAGTTCTGGTTATCCCTTTTAATTATCCAAATGGAAGAATTTAGATGTTTTTAATGAGCTAAAAAGGGGAAGGACTTTCTCATCTTGAAATTCAAGAAGAATTTGAACCAATCTTTCCTGATTTTGGAAATGTTTCTCATACCAACTATAAACCTTTCAGAATGAACTCCATACTTACAATAAAAAAAAAAAAAACAACAAACCTTTGCTCTCTGTAATATTGCCTGAAAAAGCTGACAAATCACAACAGAGCAGAGCTGGAAAGAACAAAAAGAAACGAATTGGCATGTATTTGGGAATAGAAGTACAAAGAATCATATGAGCGATTAATAAAACATGAATAAAGTAAGCGGGAAATGGTGCCACTAAGAGCAGTAATGTAGCCAATTCTTTGCAAAGCTGGTATCTTGAATTATTCTTGTCTCAAAATATTGTGTTGAACTAGAATATTTTAAAAAGAATTGCTAAGTCATTCCTTGAGCACTCATGTAACTTACCTGATATGATCAATGGTTTTTTGCATCTACCCAGGAACACTCCTGGGTTTTACTAGTTTTGGTATGGGTTAATTAAATAGTTTACTAGTTAATGAAATTATTCACTAGGTTTTGTATAGGTTAATTAAATGTTAATTAAATATTACAGTTGGTAAATTTTAATCTGTTATTCTTTTAGTGTTCACTCTGTTTATTCTGTTACACACAGACTTGTGTTCAAAGACTTTAAAAATTTTGCAGGCCAGTGTATTTTACTTGAAGGTTAAAATGAATGCTTTTCTCTCAGTTCTATCTTTGTAAGTACACTGGACCAGATTTTAGTCTCATTAGCACCAATATAAATCTGGAATAGTTCCACTAGTCTCTATAATGTTACTCCCAATACATGCTGATTTAACTGAGATCACAAGCTGGTCCATTGACCTAAGTGGTGTCAGTGGGGATGTACTGAGAAGAAAATTTGATCTACTAAATTCAAATCCTTGAGGTGTTGTTCTAGCAGCCAAGTTATTTAGAAAGAAAACACTGAACTTGAATGTTGACCCTCCATCCCAGCTGGATCTCCATGTAAACTGTGCTCCTCCTGTAGCCTTTTAAATAGATCAGCAATTTACATTTTAAATAGATCAGCAATTCAAATTAGTGAAATGCCAGAATGTAGGTAGCATGGAGGGGGGAGAGCTAAGCACTACCTGAAATTTCATCAGCATTCAGCAGTGTAACTCTCCTTAAGTTTCCTGAGAGCAGGGTTGCAAGGGTTTACATTGGATGGGCTGTAAGGACTCAACTACTGCATATCTGAGTCCAGAGATGACAGAAGTGGCTGTTGTGTAAAGGATGAGCAGACATGAACATGGTGTCTCAGATCTTGACCAGACCTTGATTGGCCATAGCAAGTGGGATCAGGCTCTAATGTTGCTGGGGAGAAACCTGCCAATAAAACAGCTCGGACAACTGCAGGAGGCACAGCCGTGTCCTGCCCTGGCATGATTTCTAGTACAGGTGTGTCCCACGAGCCTTCTCCAGAGCATGGGATAACCTGCAGGGAGCAAAGTATATGGAGCAGGGGTACAACGACCCTGACAATGACACTTGGCTCTGAGCTGATTGCCACAGGCTCATGGGTCAGGGAGCCCAATCATGCTCTGGTTGCCTCCTGGCTGCTGCATGCAAGCACAAGATGATGGCTTTGTGCTCCGATTCTTGCACCTTTAAATGTCCAAATGTTTCTGAGAACAGCATGTGTTTGCTCCTGGGAGCTCTAGGGTCTAAAATGGATGTAGGTGTCTCTAGAGTTAAGCTGCAATGGCCTGTAGGTTTGAAAATCAGATTTTTGGATTTTAGCACCAAAGTAGGTGGTCCAAATCTTAACAAAGATAAATTAAAATTATTGGCAGTGAGACCAATGCGTAAACATAGGAAAATGTAAACGAAAAGGCAGATGTAAAACTATGACTATGCAGCATTTTCTTATGAAGGCCCTGGCCTAAGTCAGTCTGTGTCATACAGCACCTCATCATATCCCACCAAACAGAGACCTGTCCTTATTTCTTCCTGTGGAGCCACACAAAACAGTCACTAGTCAATGAGGTCCAACAGTGCTCCTTACAACAGGCCTGTGGGATTATTTCAGAGCTAGAAGCAGCCAGTTCTGAACCAATTGCAGGAAAACATAAGACTGTCACAGAGTGAGATTTTAATGAAAGGCTTTGCTTATTTGCTTTTTCATTTGCCTTCTCATGTATTTGTCTCTCCCTTCAGGTATTCTATCACTGCTCCTGGCAGTGAAAGGACTTGAAGCTACATTATTTCCACTTTTGAAATGCTTCAAAGTGCTGACCTTCTTCTTAACTCACTAAATGATTCTTGGGCAACAAAATGCTGCTGCAGTTCTCAAGGCTGGGATCATTTTCCTCTCAAGAATCTTGGTGCTTATATTCATCTACATTTCTTGCTCCATATGCATAAACCGCCTTTAATTGCTGCTGCCAGTTAAAGGCATGTAATGCCGGCATACATACCTCATCCCAGCAGGACAAGGCTGTCCTTCGCTGGAGGAATAGCACTGCATTTTATCTGCTTGCCTCATACCCTGACACACAGTGTACAGCAGTGTCATGCACTTCAGAGTCCACCCTAAGAAGCATCTGCACCGATCACAACACCATTATTCTTCATCCCTTCAGCTCTGATATTTGTTCCCCTCACGCCAGGAGGAAGAATAGGGGGCAGTTGCTCAGGATAAACACAAACGACTGTGGCAGATCCCCTCAGAAGCAGCTCTGTCATTGAGGATGTTTGCCTCATTGACAGCCCTGCACAGCCTGTCTGCTTGGCTGCTGCTCCCCACAAGAGAAATGGCAGCATTTCAGGCTGTTAAAGGTGTGATTGATGCGCGCTGTCTGTCCGTACCTGTCAAACCATCGAACTGACAGGAGCGAGATCCCCCAGGGTGGACAACTTTAGACAATACAGCCCACCCATGCCGTTCACTGAGACCTTAATGCCCTCCTGCATCGCTTCTGGCAGGTGATAACCTGCTTGGCAGGGCTGGGGAAGGGCAAGCGAAGAGCTGGGAGCTCTGTTTTTGCTGACAAGGGCAGTGACATCTCTCTCAGAAGCACCTGGAGACGTGGGATCTGGCTGGCTGCTGCACAGGGCTGGTTCAGCCTGGGGTTAGGACAGATACTGCTGCTGCAGCTGCAGCTCTGGGAACGTCAGTGGGAGAAACTTGCAGGATGCTGGCATGACTCCATGGCTTTGCATGTGCAAAATTAGACACGTGCAGAAGGTTTGCAGTATCTGGTCCTGAGCCCGAGGGATGACAGAGGTGGTACAACCACTTACCCCTGCTTGGAGGAATCCCGGTGGATGTGCATGGAGGTGCTGGCACATGTAGGTGTGAATTCTTCATTCTGCAGGAGGGAGGCTTAATGTCATCTGACTGTTCCTCTGGTTTTGCATCAACATAAATAGAAGTATCCAGTCAAAATAACAAATCACCCTAGGAACCAGGGATTCTTTTCTGTTTTGTGTTTGCTAGCAGATTTAAGGCTGTTTTTCAACATTGCAGTTCAAAGATCTTTTCATCCACAAAAACATTAAACCAAACCTCAGAGCATGCAGTCAGTGTCAACAGCGAGAAAGCAACAGCAAGAAAAAAACAGTTGCCTTTCAGAAGCTCTTTCTCTTGGTGTTCTTTATACTCCCCACCCTTTGCCCCCCCTCCCCAGGCCAGCCACAGCTTGACTTACCCCTCCCTGGCTCAGGGCAGCTCTGGGGCTCTGAGGCCAGGAAGCCCCAGCGGGGCCATCCAAAGCCCGCTGACATCAGTGGAAAGACTCCTACTGATTCAGGAGAGGCTGCATCAGGCCCAGGTTGAAGGACAGCCATCTTTCCTTCCAAACTTTTCTTTGACAGTTCATAACCTGGCCCTGGTTGCATGTTAGTTCTTTTGGGGACTTGCACCAGTGCCTACAAGGGGAGCACTGATTCCACTGCTGGATCACTCTTTTCATCTGATGCCTCAAATAAGACTGAGTCTCACAGCTTCCCTTTCCCCTCCAAATCAAAGGCAGCGACTGCAGCTGCACAGTCTGGTGAGCCTGTTTAGTTTCTGTGGGCCAACAGCCACCAGCTGTAGAGGCTGCTGTGCTTTTTTGCTGGATGGGAGCTTTTAATTCCAACAGACAATGTATACAAATATTTCCCATATCAAAATTGTTCCATATCTTTCTAAGTTAATTAAATGCTAATTTTCTAATGAGGTGACAACAATGGCAATAACCTGTTATCAGCATGCTAGCTAGTGCCCGAAACCGATGGGTGAACAGAGTCCTTGTGCTGTTATTAAATTGCATTCCTATATTAATTAATTACTTTTGCAGCTGTATTATTCTGATGCTGGACAGAAATGTGGATAGTAATTAAAAGAATAAAACATTTACATTATTTGGAGATTGCAGAGTTCCTTTGTGGTATTTATTATTTCACAGTGTTGTTTAAGAAACCCCTCATGCGTTTTAATGCCTGCTGCATGCTAGCTCAGCAAGAAACGGTGGAAGGAAAACTCAGGGTAAAAGTGTTGTTCAATATACTTTGAGCATAAATTAAGGTATAAAAGATTCCTGAATTGTGCAATAAGAATGAAAAAGCCACTTGGAGTACAAATTGAAGGGTGGCCATATACCTGTCACGTCTTTGTACTCTGAAAAGGACTTAGGTGCTTAAAATCCAGCAGAGGTGGAATTTTGGTACTTACATCCAGAACAGAGATTCTGCTGCCTACTTCAGAAGGTTTCCAAACTCTGACTTCAGCTTCCAGTACTAAAGTTCCCCGGACATCTGGAATTCTAGTCACACCCAAGAGCTCTTCAATCTTAAAAGGTCAAGTTCCCCAACATCCAGTTTTCACGAGCTTAGTTTGGACTCCCAGAAATATGTTCCTCTATTTATCTTTCTCCAGGGTTGGTTTGAGCACTCTGAAAATCCCTACCAAACAGCTCTGAAATTGGATTTTTCATGAAACACAGTGGCAGCTATCAGTTTCTTTTGAAATATGGCTGCTGGAGTCCTCTCGTTTTCTAAGCTACAGCAGCGATTGAATGGTATTTGAGAGATACAGTTCAGTGCCTCACTCTGCCTCGTCAGACCTCATTCCTCCTGTGAAACACTCTAGTCAGGAGGCTTCATCTCCTGGGAAGTCAGTGTGGGGTTTTCTCAACCCTTCTCACAGGAAAGGAGTGGTAATTTCCATCAAGACTGTGATGTAGAGTTGTGACGGCCACTCTACCTTTGACAGAGATAGTTTAGGCACCCACCATCAAGAGAGCACTCAGATGGTGGGGAAAGGGATGAGTCTTCATGATGGCACAGAAATTCAAAAGCCTATTAAAAAAGCTGTTCAAAAGTGGGGAAGATCATGAGATTTCAGACAGGATCCTGAATTCCACATCTTGTCCAGTGATCAAGGCAAGGCAGCATGCACCATCCTGCTCATGGACCTCAGGCACCCAACTAAGCATCAGGGACTTAGAAGTTGCATGCTCTAGTGTTGTGATGGGTAAACTTTTATTGGCCTTGAATCCATTTAAACAGTGGGGTTTGTTATGAGCCAGCATGCTTCAGAGGTACAAAAGACAGATTCTTCCCCACTGTTGGAGAACAGGCTATGTTAACTAAGACTGATCCAGATTTTATTAGGAATTAACTGTAAGCCCCATGTTTAGAAAATCAGGTAGCAGTTTTCCATGCAGAGTATTTTACAGTCATTCTTTTAATGGCATGAATCTTGTCAGAATGAACAGGTGAGATGCACTTGTAAACCATTTCTCTGAGTGCTTCACACAGTGTAATGATGTCCTACAATGGAATAATAAAACTTGCCAGGAAAATTAAGCTATAATGTGAAATCTATGTTCAAAACTGTTCGAAACAATATGTTTACTGAACTCAGACAAATACATCCAAACTGCTAGCAAAAAGCTGAGTCAAGGCCTATAATTAACTATGAGTCTATTCACATCAAGTAATAAGTAGACAAAAACCTTTACTGCACTCCTTTGTGTGCTTCTTTCTACCCCAACTGTGGATAAATACATTCTTATTATTCACTCCTAGTAGCTGACAATGATGATAACAACATCAACAACAAATAATAATAATAGTATTTAACATTTAACTAGAATTTTCCCTCTCAAATAATTCCAGAAACTTTGCAAAACAATGCAGTGGGACCACTTTATCCAGTTACTGAAAAGTAGCCACCTCTGGAGTGAATCACATCTGCTTAAACATGGATAACATCAATGCTGTGTGATAGGTTAGGATTGGGAGAAGTATTGTAACTAAGTAACAAAGGGTAATTATCTGAGCTGAGGTTGTAGGAAAACCACAGCTAAAAACTCTTAGCTTTGGAGAAAAGTTTTATGGAGTGTTTAGTAATAGTTAGGGGTTTGAGATTTGCCTTATCCTAACAACGGCAAACATAATCTGTATATTTAACCTAATACCATACTGGAAGAAGGCACACCCTGGTTGTGATGGACTAGCACGGCAACTTCTTGATCCCAACTTAGTATGGGATGATGCCCACCAGCAGCAGGCAGTGTGCAAAGCCAACTGCTTTTTAAGACGTTTGTTTTCACACCAACCTATTGCTTTTATCTTAATGAATTTGGTATTATTCATCATGGTGGATTTAATTAAAATATTTTAAGAATTTAAATGATTAATTGTTTAATAATTAGAAATAAGCATTTTAATCACTGACTTTCAATTTATTTTTTGGAAATAAGGTCTAGGATCATTCTTTTCCTTGCAGTTTCAATTCAGAACTATTCAGAAGCTGCAACTTTGCCACACTGGCTTCCTGCAAAATATAGCAAGTGCAAACCATCTTATTTAATGCAGCCCAAGCAGACACACACATGTGTGGGGAACAGAAAGTGATAAAGTCTCCTAAAGTTCTGCTAAAATCTCAGTGGTGGTTAGAGATATAGCTGCATGGAAAACATCAGGAAAAACAAGTCACAAGTCATAAACAAAAAGGATGTAATTAATGTCAGAGCAATTTCAGAACCTTTACACTAAAAACTTAATTACTATGTGTCCACAGATATGAATGTGGCCAAATGTCCATGTAATATTCTTGTCTGTTCACCTATTATACAGGCAACAAACATGGCCTGTCTTGGGAGCAGCAGGGGACAGCCCTTTACAGATCACGGGCCCAAAAACCTGAGCACCCCCAGAAGGAAATGGTGTGAAGTTGGTCAGTGTGTTACCAGACAAGTTGTTGTAAAAGTCACCTGTGGTCCCATCATGGACAGGGAGCAGCCAGCCTGGAAGCAGCAGCTCTTTGGAGGCATGTTCACACATTTGCAACTCCAGGGTGCATTCTGCTCACCAAACTTATGGTGCGTGCAGTCATGCACTAAAATAAAATCCACCCTAAACCAAACCAACCTCAAATTCCCTAAACTTATAACTGAAGCTGGATTTGGACATGGTCCTCCTCACAACTTAGCATACAGGCTTTGTATCCCCTGGGGCTTCTGCTCATCCTCCCACATGAATTCCTGCCTTGGGTTTGCCTTCAGGGTATTGTTTGCCCAAGTCTATTGTAGGGATAAGCCCTGTCAATACTTAAAATGCTTGGAAGGCTGATGCAGCAGTAGGAAGCACCATCATCTGCCCTGCCCCTCCAGGGACTCAGGACTCCTAGAGCAGTCAGTACCAATGGGAGAAGCGAGTCTCAAGGACATAACCATAAACAGACTCCTGTCTTCTCCAAAGCAAGCTGCCCTGCCAGAGATGCTGCACTCATCTCCATCAACAATGGAGATCTGAGCCAGCTGCAATGAATTAAGCCACTATCTGGGTGGGTTTGTTCTTTTTTTTTAATGCAGTTGTCATATATCCAAAACCCCCAAGTCATTACGAACATTACAGTATTAGTCAAATCAACTTTGTTTTTCAGAGATGAAAGCTAGTGATACAATTCACAAATAGTGGGTGTAGGTGGGTGGTGGTATTGAGCAGAAAGCTTTTTCCCATGTGAGCAAATTTTCATGCTTGGAGAGACATTCTGTGTGATTGCTGTTGAAGGGTCGCAAAAGGTTTATTTTCCCCAGTCTCCCATGAAGAGTGAGCTAGTCAAAGGCTTGGGCTTCAGGTGGAAAAGCAGCGATGCTCCATTGGGCCATGGCACTGCTGTGGATTTGAGTCTTTGAAAGAGGGAGCTGCTTCACTTGCTGGTTTCTGCCTCAATTCAGGACCTTCCAAATTCCGCCTTCCAAATCACTGGTTATTTCTCCACTGTGACATAGAAGGCTCAAAGATTTTCCCACTGTGCTTTCCAAAGAGGATCAGCAGCGTCTTCCCTGGAGTACTTTATTCCAGTTCTACCTCTGAGGACAGCCATGATGTCTGACTCTAAGTTATTAAGACTAGCATATAGTAGAGGTTTTACAGCACATCCTCTTTTTCCTCATTAGCCTGCCAGCTTCAGCTCAGCTAATGCCATGCTAAGGTCAAGGAACACCTTCCAAACGGAGCAACATAAGACAATTTCTCACACATGAGACAGTCTCTATTCCTCAAGACTTCTGAGACACAGGAGAATTTGACAGTGTGTGAACATGTTGTTCATGGATCTGGTTTTGATATTTGGTTGTGAGGAATGCAATAGTGGGGTATCTGTATAAGCTAAAAAAATTAATGAACTGAGAGTTTTATCTCTGCAGCTCTCTAAACTGGGGTAGTTAGGTAGCCTGGTGTTTTGTAATTGTTTTACTTAATTAAAGTATTCCTGTTGGCTGGGTGGAAAATTTGTTAACTTTGTACTAGCACATGATGAAAAGAGGCAGACATCATTAGTGCACACGACTCCTTCCTTAGACTCCATCAGAGCTAGGGCCTCTGTAGTTCCTCTGAAACAGAATGAATATATTTCCCATCAAAGTAGTGTTGTTTTGTTTTGTTTTGTTTTCCCTTATATTCAGCTGCATAGATTTCCCTTTTAAAAGTCTTAAACTGTTTGGACATTCATAATGTGCCTAGACTTTTGCAAAGACTTTTCTGCTGTTATGTTAAGGAAGGTTTATTTTGGCACCTGCTGCTCCTACAATCTTGAGTCGTTAATGAATTGACCAACTTTTCATCATCCTTAACATGAGAGATACTCATGATCTCAACTCTTAATTCTGAAGAGCAAGATTGCACTGAGGTCCTCTCGTAAGTTTTCTTGGGTTTATGC
Source organism: Forpus xanthops (assembly GCA_032466535.1). NCBI lineage: Eukaryota > Metazoa > Chordata > Aves > Psittaciformes > Psittacidae > Forpus > Forpus xanthops. The sequence goes on along the minus strand of JASSUY010009681.1, from coordinate 30,718 downwards.
CCAAGAAAGGAGGAGGAGGAAGGAGGAGGGAGTGCATAGGAAGCATCTGGCAGTACATCTGCGTCCAGTCCCTGCTGACATCCTGAGATCCATCTGCCTGGGCTCATTCCTCCCTTTGTGCAGAACTTGACATATCTGGTACTCCACTGCTAGACAACCTCAGCAAATACCTCTCTCTCCAAGGGAGGCTGAGTCACTTTTCAGTGTCTTCATCTTCTGTTATCTCATTGCTAACCTGATGGAAGAGTACGCAGTCTCTTTTCAAACTGCTTATGGCTCTCTGGGAGGAATCTGCCAAAAACCCTTGACCTCAGCAAGCTGGAAGATCTGATCTTGGTGTAAAGATCAAAATCGGCCTCCTCCACACCAATGACCCTGAAGTTTTAATCCTTTACAAAGGACACGAATATAAAGATGTTAACTGAGACAAACGCTGATGAGTGAATGTGATAGCTCTGCTCCTCAAGGCCTTGCAAAGAAGCATCACGGAAGTACTGAAGGCCCCAGGGCCAGCTCCATAGTTAGCTGATAAGTTGAAAGTTAGTTATAATTTTTTTCTGTTATTTTACATCACTTTGTGTTACTGTACATACCCTCTGGTAGACCCTTTCAAAGTAACTGAAAAACTCAGTGCTTAAAAGGGGCATTCCAATTCTCTTGTTTTATTTCCAGGGAATATAAGATAATTTCTCATTCTGAGTTGGCAGTGATGATCCCCACACTAGTGATGGAATAGGGGGAACAACAGCTTTGCGAAAACTGCTCTTAAGAGACCTATGCTGTAAGGAATCATGAATATATGACAGAGGAGTGAGGCCTACTTTTATCCTTTATAAATATGCAGTGCAATGAAAACTCCCTTCCTGCATTTGTTATTGTTTAAATTTAACATTTTATGCCTAAGCACAGCTCCTACTCCTGTGCTGCAACAACAATTCTTGTTCCCAAATGTCCTTGTGCCCATGTATATTTTACATGAAGATGTGCAAAAAGAATTCATTTAGTAATGTAGGAATTCATTTAGTAAGAGACATCTCTTCTATGTATAAAAGCGTAACATAGTGTAGCAGAATCACTTGTTCCCATGAGTTTGAGGGTACAACAATCACAAGCAAAACAGATTGCCTCAGATGGGTGGCCTCTCCTTCAGCCCACAGCACTGACATAGTCCAGTCACAGCAGTGTGTATACAAGAGATTGAATAATGTATGTGAAGAGTCTCTTAAGCATTTATTGTGTTCTTTTCAGTTGTCCTTTATGCATTACTCATTCCATCATGATATTAACTTGAAAATTTCCTAATACAGAAGGCAAAACTCACTGACAAGGGAAAATTTCAAAACCAATGGTCTTTTTAGAGTCATAGATTTAACAATTTCTGTGGAGGATACACCAAATTTCAACATCACAGATGTCAGAAAAAGTCATACATATTACAAGTAATTCCTATTTTGAGACAACCCTTAAGCAAAGGGAGGTAATGATCATTCTGCAACAGATAAGAAGTTATGTTTGACCAAACTGTATCACCCACATAGGCACTATTCTATTAATTCAAAACAACTGATGACTGGCTTATAAGAAAAAAATATTCAGACATATTCTCATGGACAACAAAACCTTGTTTATAATTTGCCTTATTTTAACCTTATTTTAAGCATTCCTGTATAAGGGCAAGGACTATCAAATAGCATTTACAAGAACACAGCAGGTTTTAAAGGGCTGCTCTTCAAAGCAACAACATGCATAGGACACTGGGAAAATTTCCCCTGCATATATTGCCTAATTCTAAATGATTTTGTGGTTTTGGTAACGATCTGAAGAAGTTGCTTTACTCTTTTCTCCGTCCAGCACATCCTGTTATTACTGGAGCAGCAGAGACATAGCGGCACAAAGGTAAAGCACAGCCTGGGCAGAACAGCTCAAGAATGGTTACAATTAATGAACAGATAAACACAAATATGATAGACTGTCTTTTAAGAAGGAGCAGTCATGAGCTCATTAGAGCAGTGAGAACCCACAATGCTTGTTAAAACAACCCTGCTTTAAGTAGACAACCATAGCACCTTAGCTCACCTTTTAAATGAGAAGCTGAAGGAAGCCATCAAAAGGGAAGCAAGCAAAAACCTGACTTTCACTGTGAAGGCTGCTCTGAAGGTTCCTCAGGCAGGGAAGGCTAAATAAAGCTGACCTGAATTCAGAATATGCTGCCTTTCCCAAACCAGACCAAGTCTTACTGTATTACACAGGAATAGCTTCTTGAGGCTTCTTCAGCTTCAGCCAGGCAAGAGCCCAGGAGGGGGCAAGTCACTCTCCAAGCCCCTCCATGCAAAAGGATAATGTCTAAAGCTTTCCTGCCAAAAGCAGTGGACACGAGCATGGCATTCTTTGACTGGAAAGTTGTCCCACAGACTCTATGGGAAACAACTATGCAGAAACAAGTTTCAAAAGCACAACAGAAGAAATTTTTTTCTGGCACCTCCTTAAGAACCTAATAAATAAAAATAAAAAGCCTGAACATCTCAGCTTCTATTTATTTGTGGTAAGAAATCAGGCACTGCTGGTGGTAGGAGACTCACCCTGTAGGTTAAGCTCTGCCCTGTTCATTTTTGTAGGCCGTCCAAAGTAATCCAGGACTGCAATCCTATTCTAAACACCAGCAGCTCCCCACTGAGGACGGGTGATGCTCTAGGAGTGCAGAATCAGCAAAAAGACTTCCCTGCCATTTCCCTCCCTATCCCTCCACTCTGCTGACAGTATCACAGGAGAAGAAAGCGTTTCTAGACAAATGGGGACATTGCTAGTATCAGTACATTTACATTTAACTTATTAAGAGACATACAAAACTACTTTATCTTGGCACAATGTGACTTTTTTTTTAATACAAGAAGGCAACAGCAATTAGCTTGACTTATGCTTTGTACAAATCTCCCAAACCCTGTTTATTCCTTACTTAACTAAATTAACCCACTGATCCAATGAGAAACTGCTTCATTTCAGACATCTTTATCTCCTCCTGGCCCTTTTTTTTTTCCCTGTGGAAAACAAGAAGTTGAGGTAGCTCTGATTTGATATTAGAATTAACATTCTTCCCACCTTCTACTTCTTGAACATGATGGTGAGATGTGAAGTGGTTGTCTGCTGGAAGAACTGGCCGTTTTACTTCGATTTTCTTCCACTCTCATTCCCAGAAGAACTGATAAAAGAATGACATCAGTTTGTCACCAAGCTACATACTCACCTCCTGTGGCTTCGCTCTTTAAAATTCCTACAATCTCTCTGTGAAATGGCAAACTCCCAAAGATCTATATGCTGCTCAGTTTTTACAAGGTTCAGCAAAATGAAACTCTTCATAGCTCACATTTTTAACTGATCTGAGCAAACACCTTTTAGGGAGAATACGGGCAAGGTATGAACTGCACTGCAGGGCTGTCAGCTTTTAGTTGCTTTTTTAGTGATTCAGAATAAAACAACAGAATCAAGCCTATTGTTTGACTAGTCATGTATTTATTTGTGGTTTTAACATGCAACACCAGCATAACAATTATAGAAGTTAGAAAAAAAAGGTTTCATAATTCCTTTTATTGTGTTCCTGATATGATTTATAAACCTCTGCTGATTATAATAAATATAATTTATCCAATCTATATTCTTATTGATTGTAACCTACCAAAACACACACTCAACAAAGAGTCAAACCCTGTTGCTGCTTGATTCCTAGCTTTGTGTTCATCAGGTACTCCTCAAGGGACTCCAATTGAATCAATATAGATTCTTTTGTCAAAGGCTGTTCCTAAAATACCTCTCTTTACTCTATGCCCTGAGGAGTTTGTTTCCCTCTCAAATGCCAGGGTAAATGGAATTGCCAATTGAACAATTGCGCAGGTGCCCTTCCAGTTCAGAGGAATTGCAGACCTTAGGATTTTTCCCCCACAGTACCACCATAAATCTGCACTGGGAATTTTTATAGCTGAGTATTTCCTGCATCATCCTCAGTTACATTTAGTAGATCTGCATGTCTCTAATTCTCCTAGATATCTGGTAGCATTCACACACTGTCGTGAGAGACAAGCTGTATGGTTACCAGATGCTGTGGAGAAACAGGAGGCACGCTGATGCCCTTGTCCAGCAGAGCACAGAATGAGAGGGACTTACCTACAGGTTTTGTTTCCCCAGGCAGCCTTCTCCCGGTACAGTGTGATTGTGCACATCATTCCCTGTCAGTCTCAAGTCCATCCTAATGGAAAAGGGACTACCTGTGCTGTAGATCATCCTGAAGCACATGCATAACAATTGCTTCTATTTAAACTTTTCACTGTATATTTGACCATTCTACCCAGGCATTCTGTATTCCCATATCTTGTTTCTATTTCAAACACCTACTTCAAATCTTTAATTTCAATTACCTTTATTACCTTAGGATTATTTGGTGGAGTCCATGTCCCCATCAATAGAGGAACGGTCGTGTCCACAGGCTGGCCACATTCATTCCTCTTTGGCTCCCAAACCCCCATTCTAAATCTAGCAATTACATTCTCTCCTGTGACATCTGCGCCCAGGCCTTGAACTTGGCTTACTTCCCCACCAGCACTTGCAATGGCAAGTGCTACAAGACCACTCTAAAGCCCCACAGTCATATTTTATGTGAGCTTTAAACACGCCATTTAAATTTTTCAAGATTTTCCCTTAGTACTGGGTGAAATACACTCATTAAACCCATTAAATGCAGTTGTAAACCAAACATCACTCCATCCAGGACAAGGTGGTCCCCAATGGTTGGAGATAATACTCTGGGCATAAGTATTTATCTAAATGCTTAACTTTGTTTTTTTAGATTTATACACTTAAGTACTTGACAGGATATGAGAGATTGATCTGAAATCAGACTCCACTGTCCATTGTCTCAAAGATTGGTATGAGAAGCTGAAGTGGAATTCCACCTATCTTTTTTCTCAGAGATGGGTGGAAGGAGTTAAGACTCCAATATCTATTGCACATGGTCCATTACCATGAGGATTTGTGTGAGGGATTGCTGCCCATTATCCCAAGAGCTGCTGCAGGCACATGCAGTTGAAGAGCTGGCAGTAAGACCAGGGAAACTGGTCCAGCAGGAACACATAGTACATGACATGAAGAACAGAGGCACTCCCCTCAACTCAAAAGGGGGAGAATGTAATCACAAAAAAGAGCCATTGCCATGAGGATGACTCCAGAAGGATACCTCCATGAGGACACTCTTCACCAATGACTACTGTGGATACGGAGGGACACCCTCCGTGAGACACTGACATGAGGGCAGCTCCCATCAGTCCACCTCCACGAGTATCTTAAAGGGAGCAACTCCAGAAGGACACCTCTATGAAGACACCTACATCCGACAACTACTACGGATTCTTGGGGGACACTCTGCTCTGATACCGATGACAAATTCTGAAGGGCTCCCACCACCACTGACAGTGGATCCCCTGGACACTGCTAGATCCACAATGGTGACTTCTGTCTCTCTCTCTGCACCCTGAATTCTTGCTTCATTTTCTACCTTTTTTTTTTCCAATCTGTCCCATCACTATCCCCTTTATTACAATAATTTCTCTTATCAGTCTCTCACAGCCCCCCAGGAGCCAACTGATGGCAAAACCAAATCCATTTGAACCATCAGACCCAAACTCTCTATATGCGGTCTAGAAGAGGGCAGGAGAGGACCCAGAGCATCATCACCAAGCACTGAGAGGAGCTCCTGCGTGCAACATCAGGCCCAGACTCCCAATACACAGCCAGGACACCTCTGCAGAACCAGTCGTGCTCCATCCCCAAATGATGGTTTTGATGCCTGCCCACCAGCACAATAAATGTGTCCCTTCATCTCTGGACTGGGAGACTCCAGGCTCGTTTGTTGGCTTCCTCATCCTCTTCCTTTCTCGAGGGGCAGCATCAGAGGCTGGGTCCACAGCATTGTCCTCTCCCTGGGGGTCAGCAGCACCTTCCCCAGACCTCCCTCCTGCACCCACCCAGCCGGCCTGGCCCTTGTGGGTCACCCTGCATTCACCCACCATAGCCCCAGTGACTTCTGACACGCTTCAGCTCTGTTCCCCTCTGGACAAGGCTGTAAGCACTTTCCTACCCTCATTGCCTCATTGCCTAGGTTAGCGAGAACAGTGGCAAAGTGCTGTTCTTAAAGAATTCAGTTCAGTGTCACATCTGCGTTTGTGACATGAAGATTTCTGTTGACCGTGTTTCTACAGCAGCCAAAAGGCACTGCCTGCTCCCCAGTTCTGGGGCCTGTTCCCCACCATAATTGCTGCTGTACCAAGCAAAGGCTCCCACCTGCCACTAGGAGCCTAGAAATCAGCCTGGCAGAGGGGCTCTTGGGCGGTCATCGTGGGGCTGGGAGCGTGGGAAAGGGGAGGCAGGAGTTCCCCAGCCATGCTGGAGAAGGGCCCCTCCTCTCCTCAGCAAGCAGGACCCAGCCTGGGCAGCGGGCATCTGCTGGGACACTTGTGCCTGTAATGTCCCTTGCTCTCTGAGGCCTCCAGCCCTGCCCAGTAGCCAGCTAGGCAGGGACAGCGCAGCCTTTGGATGTCTCCCTGGCCCTGCAGAGGTGCTCATTCCCGGTGGCATTTGCTCTCTCCCCTCCAACATGCGTGCTGTGTCACCGAGCACAAGCAGACCCAGACATCCATGGGCCCAAACTGGAGAACAAAAGGACCTGTGCCCATTGCGTTTGCCTGGTGAGTTCCGTGGGGGCTGGCTGCAGCTTTCTGACAGGCAGGCCCTTCTGCATGCTCCTCATCAGATCCACTCTTTTCTGCAGTGCTTTGCCAATGGGAATTCGCAGCAACAGAGGAGAGTTGAGGTTCAGTTTCAGGATATTAGTCACGGGATCACTGAAAGTATTGATGCAGAATGAGGTTTCTGCTTGAACTATCCTCCTCAATCACCAGTTAGTTGATTTGTCCCAGTATTTATAGTTCATCATTACAACTGCCAAAACTGGCAACCACCAGGATTGTTGTCTCAATTAAGGACAGTAAACAGATTGTCTCATCTTTTTTTTTTTGTAATGAAAAAATCTAAAATGTAATACTTCACAGTTTAACATGTTTATTCATTTAAACGAGCTAAGAAATAGTGGTGTGACATCTGCTTGAGAGACACTGGTACCTAACATTTTGGCTGTCTCCCCACCAATTTGGTTGTGATTAAGGGGGAATAAAAGGAAGAGTACGGGATTTTGTTGACTAAATGCATTGATGAACAACAACAACAACAAAATGTTCCACTTTGGAAAAGTGTAGAAATAAAATTACAAAAGAATGCATAATAGCAAAATAAGAAGATGAGGGGAAAAGTGTTGCAAAATATCTCCATCAGCTCTTTCAGGAAAAATACAGTAAGCATAAGATCACAATCTTTGCCAGTTTATTCATCTCATGGCTTCATTTCCCAAAGTGCAGGCACAATCCCCTACAAAATCTTTTAAGAAGCAGCTCCGACATCACATTTCCGCTGTCTTATTGATATGCGATATTGTTATTTTCTTAGTCATATGCACCAGTAATTATTATGCTACTGCAAGTAAAACTTGAAATGCAGTCAAGATCTGTAATATCCCACTTGTTGGCACTCTTAACTTACCTAGTCTGCATTTCAAGTACAGTCTTTTACTGAGAATTGTCCTAAATGCATTCGACCTTCACCAGCTGGCTCAGTTATAACTTAAAGGCACAATCCTATATCAGAGTAAAATGAATCATTCTCCAGGAGCTGCTAGCAATATTTTCCTCCTGAACGTGCAACATTCAAAACTTGGTCCCAAGTCAGCCGATATGCCTCTTCCATGGCAGTAATTTTCATGGAAACAGGATGAGCAGTTTATGCAGTGTTTTCACTGAGCCTTCATTCAGCAGAGTTGTTTAAAAACTGTTACCAAACACAATTTTTAGGTCAACTGCTCTAAGATGACACCTTAAGAAACAGAGGAGTTTGCTCAAGTTGCGGATGTTCACAATTGCATGCTGCGGCATAATCTCGCCAACTACATGTTGTCCTTGCTACAGCTGGCCTGATGCATGAAAAGGGCCATGACAGATATTGAATCCCATGTCTATATGATATGCAGCAGTGAACTTTAAATAATGCATTTGTCAAGTTTATATATATCTTTACAGTCTATTAGAGAAATGCTTAACATGCCTCCTAAGCTTCCAATAAAATTTATTTACGGATGTTAGGAAGCAGAGTTGAAGACTTCCTTGGCAATGTTCATCAGTAGTACTACTGGAACTACTACACTGAGGCTTCTGTCCTAGGATGGTCTAAATGCTGGTTCAGCTTTTGTAGGATCAAACAGAAAAGGAAAACTACTGAGCAAAATCATTGCTGGAAGACTACCATGCTAAAGACTTTTGCAGATGGAACATGCTCAGACCCACAGCATGATGACCCAGTACAGACATCTCCACAACTTCTACAGGAGAGAAATTCAGCTTACTCCACAAGCAGAGGGTAACAACAATAACGATACCTACTCTTTCTCCACATGTGAATCCCCTTGAAAAAACTTGCCCTGTTAAGCCAGGTGTGTTGCACAAATGGTCGGTTCAGCAATCCTACTTTGAAACAAGCATATAAAAGTATTATTTTTACAATAAAATCAATGTCTGAAGTTGATGGAGCTATACAGAACAACTTGTCTGCAGAAAGAGACCTGGTCTATTGGTTAGTATGCCAAGGGAAGTCCTCTTTATTGTCTTTTAAGTATCCAGAGGCTACACTTTGTTTTACTATGAGCTTATGGGCTAAAACTTCCTAGAATCATCCAGATATTCTAAAACTAGTGAGTATCACTGCTCATATTTGAAGATTGTGCTGTTTATATTGCTTTAATGTTCTTCCAAACGTATATATAATTGTGTCCAACATTAGTAAGAGCACCAAAATAGTAAAAATACATTTATTAATAAAATAGACACTGAGCAACTAATACAAAGATAGATGGTTCAAACCCCAAAAGGTGTATTTCAATCTCAGATATAATTAAGGACAAAATAAGCCACATGTTTGCAAGACAAAAATCAGTCTCTAAAGTATGAGGCATGGACAATGTAGCACTCCAGAAAGCAGAAATAACTTGAGGTCTGATTCTGATTTCCCCTTGGAGAAAATCAGAGTTGTAACTTCAGTGAACTCAGGGGAATCATAAATTAGCAAACTTAGAATCATACAATCATAGAATGATTTGGGCTGGAAAGGACTTTAAGATCATCTAGTTCCAATCCCCATGACATGGGCAGGGATACCTTCCACTAGACCAGATTGCTCAACGTCCTGTCCAACCTGTCCTTGAACATTGCCAGAGATGAGGCATCCACAGATTCCTTGGGCTGCCTGTTCCAGTTTCTCACCACTCACAGTAAAGTATCTCTTCCCTATATCTAATATGAACTTCTTCTGGTTAAGTTTGAACCCATTACCCCTTGTCCTATCATGGCAGTCCCAGATGAAGAGTCCCTTTTGTCATCCTTATATGCCCCCTTCAGGTACTGGAAGGCTGCTCTGAGGTCTCCACACAGCCTTCTCTTCTCCAGGCTGAACAGCCCCAACTTTCTCAGCTTGTCTTCATAGGGGAGGTGCTCCAGTCCCCTGATCATTCTCATGGACCTTCTCTGTACTTGTTCCAACAGTTCCATATCCTTCTTATGGTGAGGACACTAGAATTGTACAGAGTACTCCAAGTGGGGTCTCATGAGAATACCTCATTGCTAACATTGTTGTGCTTGTGCCTTTTAGAAAACCAAGGGCGGTTCGTTTCATTTCATGTAAAGTTGTGGCTTTTAGCTTGAAAAGACTGTTGACATAGTCCCATTAGAAATTATTGTACTAATAAGAGAAAATGTATATTTGCTGCAATATTAACTATGCATTTCTATGTACATGGAACAGTAGTCTATCCAGTTTACCAAAGTAAAAAGAAATTTTCTTGTTACAAGAGAATATCTTTCATGTCAACAAAAAGGCCTGATCTAAATGAAGCCAACAAACTGCAAACTATGGCATTTGTGGGCAATATGGACTCATAAGTCACAGGTCAGGGAAACTGCTTCAGTTACACATAGACACGCTTCAGATTTTGTCTGTAAATAGTAATTACAGGAAATACAATCTTCCTGTTCTAGTAACTTCATAAATTTGACAGTAAGAATAGCTTGCTTTTTAATCTGACTGATTCAGAATGCAGGTTATGAGACAAACTGCATGAAGGGGTAACTACACATCTTTCTCAGGCCACATATCACCCAGAGAGCTACATGCAGACATTAAGAAAGCAGTATTTCCAGCACTTCAGGGAACAACATATTGCTCATGCAAAGTAACAGGAGAGGTCTTCATCTTCTGTGCCACTGAGGTGTGGCACTGGTGAAGTGAAAAGCATGTCACATCCAAGGAGACAGTTTGTGATATGCTTTTCCGTCCAGTGAAAGCCAGGCCATGTGTCAGATAATGCTTCATCATGAACGCAACATGTTACTAAGCATCTGGTCACATGAGCATGTATTAGCGGACAATACACCATATTCATGCATAAATATTAGGATTTGGTGTCTGTAACAGCCACAATTAGAAAATGACAAATATTTGCACATATATGTCTGTTGCTCTTTCATATTCTTCTTGGAAGACTTGTACTCTGAATTTCTAGAGGAGTTGTTTTGCATTGCATAAAGTGAATGAGAAGAAAGATAAGAAGTGGATCCTCAGAGACTCATAATGTATATGGTCACAGTTACTGTATGGTTTAAAAATTAACTGTATTGATCTAAGTTCCTTAAGTGGTGATAATGGAACTGTGTTGATTTAAAATAAATATATTTTCCATTATAATATCTGCTATGATTTGTATCCCTCTGTTTTCAAAATTACTAAAGGAAATCTTAGGCATTTCTGGAACAAGGCAGTAAATATCTCAGTTGCAACTACACCTAACATTCGGCCCTGAAATTGGTGTCAAAGATGAAGCCAATCTAGTTTGCTAATAGAATTCAGAATTATAATTACTTTTCTGGAAATCAATCTGCCTATCTTCCTTGCCACATTCAGCAAAAATGGCTCAATGCTTTTATTGGTATCAAAGTGAATCCAAACTAGAGAAAGGCTGACCACCTTTTTAAAAGGGTCAAAACTAAAACTTTACAACAAGAAGCTCAGTTATACGGCAAACTCAAAGCAGAACAGGATACAGACAGAATTTTACATCTCCCTGAAGCGTCTTTGACATACCAACTACTTCAAGTGTCTTCTGTTTATCAAAGGGACCACAAATGTTGCAATCTACAGCACATATTCTGAAAGGTACTTTGCAAGAATTGAAGGATGTCTTGTAGCCAAGACTTTCCCAATTATTAGTACTCATGGAAAAAAAAAAACAAAAACAACAAAACCAACAAACAAAACCAAAACCAAAAAAGGTTTCTTAATATTTACAACTTCTCACATTGGTTTGATGATTAAAATAATTGCATAACTGAAAAGCAATCTTTTTTACAACATCCCCGACAGGTAGAGCAAGCTGATACCACAACCAGCAGGAACAGTATAATTAATATATTTTTTTTACTTTATATTAATAATAGAGCAATACACTAATTAAAACCAACATCGACTGAACTTTCTATTTACACTAGTTCAGACAGCACAGGAGGCAAAGAACTGTGTTTCAGAGGCATATGCGAATGTTAGAGCTTCTGTCATCCAGGTGCCATTTCTGACAGAACACATGTGTGCTGAACAGTTGGCAAAAGAATGAAAAAGATTACTGCAGATATATGGGCACACAGAATCTGGGATGACATAAAATTAAGTCCATATAGGAGGTGACAGACTGCTTCTAAAAAGATATTTTTCCCTACAATTTCTTCCATCTTCGTAAATGCATGTGTGCACACATGCACAAAAAAAGATTAAAAGGGAAGGAAAGGATGAGGGGGATTTTTGATACATTTTAAATGCAAACCACAAAAGACCTTTTATTTGGCATTTCTGCTTTCTTTTAGGAAAGGAAAAGGAAACTAATTTGGCTATTAGGAAGCTTTGATTCCTAAATTTAGTCAAGGCAGACTCTCCTCCTGTGAAATCAGCATCAATACCCATGATAATAATAGCACCTGTCTTTTGACATCAAAGTTCTCTGCCTGAGAAAACAAATAATGCAAACAACAAACTTCATGTATTGTATGGATGCCCCTGGCTTTCCTGTTAACCAAATACACTTGCCAGGTATAAGTGTCCTCTTATTTAGGAGATCTGGAATGTAAAAATGACAGATGTATTGCAAAACTTTCTTACGAATTTGGACTGCAAGAAATGGCATCATTTACTGTCTCACAGTGAAGGGACTGTGTGTTCTTATGTAGTCTTGTTGAAGCTGAAGAAATCCTGATGATAGATTCATTGCATCTGCTAGTTTTCATCTGGATCCAGATCAAGGTCAACTTCATTGGAAATGTTAAGATAAAAGAAAGCATAGAAAGCCAACAAAAATACCAGTATAGCTGCAAGGACAAGTGCAACTTCCTGTAGGAATAAGAGAAAAAAGTAAAACACAACATGTTAGAAACAGTACCATATTTTCAGATAATTCAGGAATATTATTTCCCTTCTATAATGCATATCAAAACAAGATCAGACATATAATTACACAAGGCATTGATACATAAATGATTTCTTCTTTGTAATTACCATTTCAGAATTATATAAAATCCATTCACTTAATAAAGATTTTTGTGACTCTGATATATTGCCAAAAATGGCAGGGATGGCTTAAAGACCTAAAAATAGGAGCTTTATATCCTTTTATTATGCTATTCCTTCTTTTTTAAAAGAAAAGACAGGATCCATAAACCACAGTTTTGAACACAAATTTAAGTTATGAATTTACACTGTGAATTTTGATGTTTTCTAGCAATATGTTACTGCTTTTTGCCAACAAATTTGTAATTTTTTAATGAAGCAAACACAGTATGGTGGAAGTCAAGGAAAATTGCTACCTCTACCTCCCAACCTCCTGGCATGCACTGCAATATGGAGCTACAAAATCATTCAGAATTGGATGAAACTTTTCTTCCTTCCTTTTGCAATAAGGCAAAAAGCACAACAATATGCACTTGCTTCTCTTCCCATAAAATATTGCAACTTGCTGCATCTTCCTTAATTAACATAAAAGATTCTTCCAAAGTATACATGATTTATAGCAGCTTTCAGAAGCAGAAAAATGTTTTTGCACTACACGTCATGCTCATTATGTGACTGCCTATCATCATATTCTATCTTAAAGCTGGACTCTGTTAAACTCCAACTTTAGATCTCAAATATAATAAATCACAGTATTTTATTCTTTATAACATTACTTCTTTCAAAGTGACACTATTTCACATTTTAACGTTTTTATTCTCCTGGAAAGCACAGCACACTTCCTGCAGTGTTGACTTTTATTTTGCTATACAATGAAAGAAGAAATACAAAATTGACAAAAATCTTTATGTTGCTGGAGCTCTCAGAAAGTACAGCTTCCACACCTAACACCATGCACTGCTTCATCCTCCATCATCGTGATGCATTTTTAAAATCTGAGGCACTCAAAAGGGACAGGTTAGTTTGCCCCACCCTGTTTTCCCAAATCTCAGCTTCATGTTGGCCTACAAACCATCTATATCAGAGTAATCCAGATATAAACTTAAAAGGAGAGAGAAAAAGAGTTCAGTGACTTTACAACAACTAATTAAATCAGTACAGAAGATGCCACATCAAACCTACTCTGCCAGTGGGATTGAAACAAGATGCCAACACCATACCTGGATAATTGTACAACCTTTACCATTCCAGTATAGAATCTGACTCTCTGGTGTAGAATTCATTATGTCCTCTAAAATAGGTCACGAGAATTCTTCCTGATAATGCCTGCTTCTCCCCTTAGACTAGAAGGGGAATAGAGATGATACCTGCATTGTAGGACAGCTTCTATCCAGGATCTCCAGACTGATGGTGGATTTGTGACCAATTTTGTGTGTCCACTGCCATGAAGGAGTTAAAACTATGTTAGCTTCATTTTTTTTTAAGTCTAGCTCGTAATCTGGCATTCTTCTATAGAACAGCATTACATTTGCATTTACATGAATGCATTAACTAGTTCATCAGAATGTTGGATCAATAATTCAACATATGCCATCTAATAAACTTTGAAATACTACAGCCTAGTTGGCTTATGCTCTACAGGAATCTTTGTTCTATAGAAACCTTTGCTTTACCTTTTATACAAATGATTAATTGAGATGTACTTTAAATTTATTTTATCACATTAAAATTGCTCCTGTAAATTTGCCAAGGTTGTTTGCTACAGAATTCAACTACATTTTCCTCTTAGAATTATCATCTTCTGAACCTCATCCTCCTGATTTCACATGATTTGTTTAAAAAAAAAAAAAGTACATCTAATTTACTAATATATTAAAGGAAAGTGATTTTTGCTTTGTTGCAGTTGCAACACGTCAGTATCTCACAAAAGGGCATGGCAGCATCAGACAGGTTTCATTTATTTCCTTGTATCCACAGCTGTGCACCCAGACCCATCTGGCCACGCAGCTACTAATCTTAAGAGGATGTAATAAACAAGTGACATACAACTGCAAGCTCCATCTGCTCAGGAGAGTGGACACAAAACCGTACAATGCAGGCACCATTCACGCTTGACACAGACAGCAAATTCATTCCAATATTAAAAAGTTTTTTCCCTTGTTTGGATGCCATACTTGCCACACTTTGCTTTACAATAGGTTCACCTGTTCTATCCCTTCTCCCCAGCCACACTTCTGAAATGCTGTGATTGCAGCAGCAAAATTATGCAGAATGCTTGCATCAAAGATTTGTTTTCTAGGAAGTAGAACTGGGAAAATCCTACTTTTTTTCTCAAGCTGCCCAGTAACTGCTTTGACAGTAGCTCTTTTATTCCTCTGCCTAAGCTTTACAGTGAATAACACTGAGATAACAATGCTACTTTCCTTGCTCAGGCATTAGGAACTGGGTGGCTGGATCAGTATTCATTAAACCTGGGAATGAAAAGCCTTACTGAAATTCCAGGTTTGTGAATTATGCAAGAGCCTTAATTTTGAGTTACTAAAAGAATACCAAAAATCTAAAATAAATGGCCTAACAAAGGACACCTGGCTTTCAGCTAGTGATATCCACTCTCTTAAGAACTGCATACAGTTTATAAACTTTTATAAACATAAATTTTGCAATGTAAATAGCAAATGAGATGCTACACCCTACACTATCTTTGCAACAATGGCATATATTGTCATTTTAATTTGTTTTCTACTTATCAGGCTTTCCTATTTGTATTTTAAGCCATGCATAGAAATGAAACGTTAAAATACTCCCTGCTCGGCATATATAGCTCCCTTTCTCTTGCATTTTATGGATCATCCCCATTATCTCTCTGTGAAATCCATTTACTCAGAGGATTTCACCGTGCATAATTAAGCAATACAGAAAAAGTCTTAGAAATAAACTTAAAATGATCACAGGGCTTCTTCTCCTTTTTTCTTTTTTAACATGGTACAGAACACTACGAAATAACATCCCTGCTCTCAAATCCCAAAGAAGCCTTCAAAAGGAACAGAATTTTCTATTATATTCTCTTGCATTAAGAATAATGTCTGCAGAATCCTACAAATTTCAGCTTGGTTAAGTTTTTCAGAAACTTTTCCATAAAGGAAACATATGCCATAACAGCACAATGTAGATTTAGTTCTTTCATTAATTCTTTCCTTTTTTTGACAGTTCTATGTCTCTCATGCCAAAATACTTGGATAATGTCCTCAGATTCACCCTGACGGAGCAAGGTGCAGAGTTGGGTTCTAAACAAGATTAATCAGAAATTGAAAAAATAGCAGTAAGGAAAAAAAACTAGCTGCAACAACACAAATCATAGAATCAGGGAATGCTTAGATTTGGAAAGTACCTTAAAGATCATCTAGTTCCAACCTCCCCCACCACAGGCAGGGACACTTTCCACTAGACCAGGTTGCTCAAAACCCTGTCCAACCTGGCGTAAAACACTTGGAGGTAATCCACATCCACAACTTCTAATTCCAGACACTGTGTATGGCAGCATCACATCCCACACATACAGAGAAATTTTACACTTTCAGGAAATTTCAGATTTTTTACATATATTTTTTTTTATTGCCCTACAAAGAGAATCATAACTTTTGCATCTGCAGCCAGCTTAAAACTAAGTGAAAGAGTACCACAAATTGCTGTCTTTGAAATGCTAAACTGTCCCAACTGATTTCTGAGAAGAGATGAAAAGAAAATCATGCTGACCAAGGATACCTGTAGAATTTAAAGAAACATACATGGACTTGACAATCATGAACCTTTTTATCCCATATAATTTTTAACCAGAAGACTTTATCTGGACATTCATCATTTTTTAGAGTTTGAAAAATATTATATTTAAAAATGGATGCATACTTCTTTAATGCAGAACATTCTACAGCTAATAAAAGGTAACAAAAGTAACTTAACTTTTATCAGTCATTTTTATATTTGTGTTTTTTTTACTGCAAAAATTTCAGATGAAACAAAGATCATTATTGTCTCAAATAATGAGAACAAGGTACTATTAGAGAGTCACCTAAAAAGCCTGGATGCATGCTCGCAAAGTAAAAGGATTCATTTTAATATAGCTAAATGCAAGATAATATATACAGGTATCAAAGATGTAGACAGTACTTACAAAGTGGAGGACTCTGCTTTGAAAAACAGTGACTCTAGATTTTGGATTTAAGGGGTAACTATCCCCTCAGCACTCTGGATGTGCAAAGGCAGAAGGGCTTCCAGTAGGGAGATGACTGGTATTTTATTATAGAGAAGAATGAGTGCTAGTTTGCTTACAGCATAAAACTGTAAGGTGCTTCGCAGTGTGGGGTCCTCCTATCTTGTTTACAAGAACCTCTCAAGGCCCAGCTGTGGTTAGATAAGATCCGTCATGAAATCAGATGCCATTTCCTATAAGCAAGAATGATTGAACATTCCAGTTACCTCTTGGGGAAAATATGGACTTCCACAGCTGGGAGCCTTTTGTGGTCAGATCTCTCAAAAAAGTACATTTTGGTTCAGCTTCAACTTGGGTTTGTGTGAAAAGGAGGTCCTGGCAACCAGCCTTGGAGTTGGCAAACTCAGCCTTCTAGACTGCTTCGCTCCTTCAGGACACAAGGAAGACTGCGATTACTTACAAGGTCAGTGCTATATTCTGAACCCCTGAAGTATTGTAGTGTTAAAAGTAATGCTTCAGACTTTTCTGTATAGGATCAAAAGAAGTTTCCTTATTTTCCAGGAACTTTTCCTCCAATTGTATTGATTTAATTTCTAGGATTTGAGGTTTTGTTTTTTGTCAACTGTACTTTGAAGTGCTAGAGATTGGTCACAAATACAGACCAAAGCTGAATAATGCAGACTAGTGCTCTGAGATGGTACAGAAAATCCTTCCAAGCTCCTGCTTTGTGCTTCTTGTGCATCTTATTCCCATGCTCAAACCACCATGATTACTGTACCTATGTGTACAGGTCAGGCCAGGGTCACAAGGGATAAATCTGACTTTGTTTTCCTCTGTCGGGTTTTCCACGCCCTTCCATTTCAAGGTCAGGGATCAAAGTCTGGCTACTGAGATCACTAGAAATATCAGAGCTTGTTCACTAGTGGCACATTAAGCTGCTCTGCTCTTTATGTGAGGCACATAAGCTGGCTTGAAGACCTAGTATTTTGGCCCTTATAAAGTTCTTGGACTTCCTAGAAAGTATCTGGATAAAATTTTATGATCTGTAACATATAGAAGGCCAGATCAAATGATCTAATAGTCCCTTGCGGGCTTATTTTCTGCAAAGCTATGAAACTATATATTCCCAACTTATCTTGGCAAATGTAGTTCACTAACTTAGCAGATCATGAGCAGCATGAAATCAGAGAATACTATTTGCCAAAATACACCAGGAACGTCTTGTTATCTATTCATACATAACTTCTTCCAGATGAGATACACTGTTAATAGTGAGCTAGCTAGCTACACAATAGATTAAGTAGATAGGCAAAAGAATGACAGACAGTAAGCTCTCAGTTTTTTAGGAAGCACTTTTTCCTTAGCTTAATCGATGTACTATGTTGCTAATAATTCTCTATGGAGTGATATTGTGCAGTCAATTATGTTTTTGCAAGTGGGTGTAAAATACTACTGTTCGATTTGTGTCTAGCTTTCAACAAGAGAGAAAACTTCATCATCTATCCCATGGACCACTGACTCATTCTGCAGCCTCTGAAAAAAGTCTTTCCCCAAGAACTCCTATTACTTTTGGCCTCTGCATAACAAACCCCAGCTATTTGGTGCTGAGCTTCTACATTCCTCAAACTATTTTCTGCTTGCCACTCTCCTGCTGGCACCTCTCCTTCACCCTCTGAGAGCCGAGTTAGCGCTGATGGTGCAGACCCCTTGCTGCTTGAGCTGGTAAGGATGAGCAGGCGGGCTTCCACCTGCACAAGTCCCCCGTGGGGAGGTAACAAAATAATCACACGGAGTAGATTCAGAGGCTCCCTTTTTGGTACTGCTACAAAGAATTCTGTTGTACTCAAACACCAGGAGACATACAGCATACTGCTTTCTCTACAAGTTGTTTATCAAGACAGGGGTCCTGTTTTCCCAACAGATAGCATATATTTTGGCACTGCCTGCATTAGTGTCATGTGTACAAGCAGAGCCACCATAATAGCTCTGCTACAATATATTTAATCTTTAAACGTGTTTAAAGAGCAAATATTACACACCAAATACTAGCATGGTCACCCTGCCTGAACTAACTTTTGATAGTTATTAGTGCTCAGCTGCTTCTCTGACATTATCAACACGTATAAAATCTCTCATTGGGGAAATTAAAAAGTACTAAATGCCAGTGACTCAAAGAAACTTTGTTACTTTAAACCTTGCATTAAAATGACAAGGCAATCAAAGTTTGACAAGACAAGCTAATTAGTATGCCAGCAATGAAATGTGAAGGATCTCCAGGGGATTGGTTCTGAAAAGTTTTATGTCATTTACAGGGCTTTTTCTTTTTTAAAGCAAATGTTGTCAGCTCTCCTAGTGAAATACTCAACATTTAAATTTCATTATCTTCGTCGAAATGAAGGACTAAAATACCTCCATTATTTTCCAGTCCTATTTTTTTTTTTTCTTTTCTAAATACTACACCAAGTCTTAGTTTACAGCCAGGAATATGCACTCTTCAGGGCACTAGCACAAAACAACTCTAGAAGTATCAATGTGCACTAAAAATCCTACAGTTTCAGTGTCAGCATGATACTTACTGTTTCAGGTATTTCACAGAATTGCAAAGATATTCCTCTTCCCAAATAACTTATACTTTTATATGCATGAAAAGAACATCCTTCCTCTACAGTACTTTTACTAACTGCAACTTAACTTTTTATAAGAAAATGTTTATATATTTTGAAATGCTGCACACTGCATTATGTACTAAAACCTGGATAAACAAATAAAATATATGGAAAATAAACACAGATTTGTAAGAACTTTGGACATTCAATTTAAAGTGCTGCCTACTTACTGCATTACATTGTAGTTATACTATTTTGGTTTTCTTCAACATAGACTGAAGTCAATCAACTGTCACTGCACAGAATCAGGGCCTATATCACATAAAAAGACTAAAATCCCAGCTTTTGGAAGGCAAATCATACTGTTTAGCTCTATTAGAAAACTTTGTTAATACGAGGTGACAATTGTGATGACACCCTCCCAAAGGAAGAGCTCAGGCACACTCAAAAGCCCTGAATATTAGGAAACAATTAAAGGAATGCACACTCAAGCCTCAAAACACTTTAGTGGATGTACAGAACCTGAAGGGACCTCAGCTCCACTGAACTCTTTAGACAGTCACTGACACAAGGAGCGATTACACTCTGCTGTCACACTAAGCATGAGACTTCAAGAAATTCTAATTTCAAAATTTATCCAGAAGACAACAGAGAACTATCTGGGATATGTGTGGAGCATGAATGCAAGAAGACTGCTTTTGGACAGCTGTTAAGAACTTACAGTGGCCCGAGCAAAACAAGCTCTGCCTGAGAGAGAGGGAAAGGTTACGGGGCTTCACAATTCAACAGCCTCTCCTGGGGTCAGGAGGGCGGTTTCTCTGCAGACACTGCAGGCACATCCACTGCCCACATAGCAAAGCTCTGCTGAATTGGGGGAATAGAGCATCTTGTCACTGCAAGATGGGAGGTGCAAATTTACCCTGAGAGGTTAAATATGCCTCACTTCTGTGCTGAGTGCTGCACAGTCTGCCAGTAGAAGCACAGCTTTAGTCTACAGGGATTGACCATACTCTCGTAGAAGTATTGTAACATTTAGTAAGCCTGAGGTTGTTGGCATTAAGCAGGCTCAGTGAGAAGGATGCACACTAAGGCCCTGCTTTCCTTCCTCCCACAAGTAGATCCCGAGGGAAAGGTGCCCAACTTACCTTCCCTTTTGCTTCAACTCGGTCAGCTTTTCTCAGCAATTAGGAAGCAAAACAAATGATTGTGATCTGTTTGGGTATGATCCAGAGTCACATTTAAGGTCCAGGTATTCAAAAAATACTACAGACGGAAGACAGTATTTTAAAGACATTGGGATTTTTTTACAGGTAGAGGCAGAACTGCAAACCTGAGACACTGCACTGCTATTATCAGAACCCTCAAAACACATCACCCCATGATGTGGAGAACATGGGTGTGCCTTGATGGCAAAACTTGTTCTTATGTAGATGTCAGCTGCTGTTCTGCTAAAACATGCAAGAATATATTTGCACAAAATACACTGTTCTCAATTTATTTTCTCACTAATACTTTATTCTTCATTATACATAGGATTACATATATGCTTTCCTATTCTCCCTCATTCTAAAATAAGAATTACTGAAGAAAATAAGGAATCAAGACAGCTTTTGAGGAACCAAGGTTCATATTTTTCGCATTTGTGAAAGACATGCAAAAACCTTGCATGTTTTAGAACTGGACTATACAGAAAAACAGTACTCCAAGCAGAACATCACTTTTAAAAGGTCATGTCATTGAAAGTAAAATGGAAAGAAAAAGCAAAATCTAATAAGAAAGGAAGGGAAAAATACTGAACTCAAAAGGTTAATAATCTATCCCTTAAACAAAAAAGGCAATCTACTTTTTCTCATTAAAACCTGACACACAGCACTAACTGAGGAGATTATGTTGTGAAAACATACTGCATTGCATGGTAATGCTTGATCGAGATCAGCAATCAGGAGCAAAAAGAAAGCACTGTTTCGTGATTATAATAGCAAATTCTGGAAGACAACCAAATACATCATCTGGCAGCTCAACAGCTGTTACAGCTTGGTAGTAATACCTTGGCATTTGCTATAAGCTATAACTTGAAAAAATTGATTTCTCATCTGCCAGAAACAAGAAAATATTCTCCTTTTAACATTTCTTAAGTTTCTTCCACTAGAATATCCAGGTATTTGATTCACTTTTTTATTTTGCTCAGTTTTTACTCTTGCTGCTAAGCTAATTGTATATTAACCTGATTCAAAAATAAGTTAGAGGGAAAAATAGTGTCTGCAACTTAAATAAAAAATGTGCATTCAGATAAATCCCATTTTGCTGACACACTGGGTGGTACATAGCACAATATATTCCTAATTGTCTTCTTTGCTCATATCGTCAGCCATGATCAAATAGCCATTATTATACTGCATACCTGCCTGAAAAAGGGACATTTCCAAAGTAAAGTTCAGTACATTTCCATGTGTTTTGCTGTTAGTTAATTACCTTTTTCAGAAAGCAGTACACAAGGATGTAGACTGAGATAATAATACTAAGTTATAACACTTAACAAGTCTTCAAATTACTCCAGGGTATAGAATAGGAAGAGGAAGAAGGAAGATGTTTATTGTAATTTTTATAACCATATGAAATCATTAAAGCATTTGTTCTGAGTACAGAGAGGCTCCTTGAAAAGATCGATTTTCCATGCATACAGTACTTTATTGATCTGAAAGTGAGTATGCATCATAACAAGGACACAGACCACTTAAAATCTTTTAGCATTTCAACTGTTCTAGTTATTTTAGGGTTAAGTAAAAGCAATTCATCATAAATATTTTAGATTCTGGCATTCCACTTAGATTTTGAAGTGTCATAAACAATATCTCTCAAAAATCAATATTCACACAGTACATCTACAGGGAAAAGAAACAACATATACACAAAGGTGGTATAAGCTATCAAACAGATCTCTACCTTTACTCCTAGCGCAGTTTTCTTGGCCTCTGCTTTTAATCTTGTAGCTCTTAACATAGGCCTGGTTTTCTTATAATCTTGTTTTCCTAGAGTAGAAAAGCACATTTAAGGAAAATGACACAAAAAAAATAATATAAAGAATGTCAGCAATTATTTCAGTTGAAAAGTCAGATCTAACATTCTGAAAACACCCTCCAGTCCAGCACTTTAAAGAGGAGCTACTCTGTGAGACAGGGGCTTGGTCTGTGGTGAAAAGGTAGCACGGAGAATGACAGCAAAAAGTGACAGCCAACGAACCAGTGCAAAACCTATTACGCTAGAGGAACACCAAAACACATGTATGGTTAGCCATCCACTAATAGCACACTGTTTATTAAATTCAGTAAGCATCAGACAGCAAATAAGTAGATTAAAGGTGGATGATGTTTTTCCCTCTCATTTCAATCAAAACAAAATTTTTATTATAATTTTTGTTGGTCATTCATCCCTAATGCATATATATAAATGTATGATAGAAGACATTATGGTGTGAGTGTAAATGTTTCATCATTCTGTACCGGAACATTATTTGCAAGCACCAGAACTCAAGAGACATGCATGTCAGTCCAAGTAAGTGCTTATAAAACCATTGCTTCACATCACTTGCTTGTAGAAACGTGTGTCTCAGATGAACTTGTAAAAAGTTATGAGGGCTGTCTCTTGCAGGCACAAAGAGTGAAGCCAAATGACTGATAACTGTGCGTCCATATGAACTGAGTTCAGAGGAAGACACAAAAGTACTCAGAAATGGCATACATCATTTATCTCAATACTACAGAATAAAATGCTTGATATCTCTCAAGGATATCTTTGCTTTTTGAAGAGCCTGTTATTGCTGTATTATGTACTATTTAGGCTAACATGAGTCAAGGTACAGATATAGTCACAAAAGGAGGAGAAAGAAAAGAGTAATCAATGAAAAAACTCAGAGAGGTAGAGCTTCAGTGTAACTGCTTTGGCTGTTCAAAGATGTCCTTTCCTTTCCTCCTGCTCCCCTAAATGCATACATGCCCTTATGCCCTTTTTTGCCTATTTCCAAAGCCAAGCTACAATGGTGAAAGCAGGATTGTTTGCCTGTTTTTAAACCACTAATTTTATCTAGTTGTACATTAGTTTTCATTATTGTTACATTCAAGTAATTCAACCTTTCCTCTAAAACCGTGCCCAGTAGTTTTATGTATGTGATACTCCCATTTGCTCAACCATATGTGATCTTACATTCATAATCACTAGTGCAATCTTCTATTTTATGGTCACCTTCAAAACTGGAACATTTTGCAGTGGTGAAATCTTAAGTCACGAGTTAGAAAATAAAGTCTTCTCCAGTGATACACTGGATTCATGGAAATGTACCTCTGTCTACTTTTTCTATCACTCTGCTCACATTCAATACAGAGCAACTCTGTAGCATACTGTGGACGCTGAACTCACATAATGAATTTGTCTTCATTGCATAATTTCTCCTCAACTTTAGGGATTATATATTGTGAAGGTTTCCATATTAACCTTTGGTCAGGTATTCATAAAAGTTCTGAAACAACTTAGAAAAATAACTGAAACCATGTCTACTGGTGGAGGGAAGTATATATATCCAAGGAATGTTTTTAGAGGATGGAGTGAAGAAAAGATGACTATTTATGCCTCATGCTTCAAGATATTCATCCAGTCAATTTATCTCAATTGCAGGATAGGATTATTCTTCAGAAATCAATGACATCTGGTAACAGGATGCATCAAGAGTACAGTAAGTTTTTTGAACAGTTAGGGAAAGAATTACAGGAACCACCAAAATGGCTAATAAGGGGAAGCCAGCCAGAAAGAGTATGTGTTTCTTCTCCCTG
Source organism: Forpus xanthops (assembly GCA_032466535.1). NCBI lineage: Eukaryota > Metazoa > Chordata > Aves > Psittaciformes > Psittacidae > Forpus > Forpus xanthops. The sequence continues at coordinate 6,455 of JASSUY010009681.1, read as the reverse complement.
AAGTACTGCAGTCATATTTTTGCTATGAAATAGTTAAAGAGCTGTCAGAATTTCCATTATAAATGGCAGGAGTTCGTAACTCATAAAAATTCACTCTAGACTGAAAATTGGCATAGATATACCCCAGCCTTGAATTTTTTGTTTATTTGTTGGAAGACAGCTTTCAAGAAAGTGATGCAGCTGTTCTTACTTACTTGTGAACAAACTATAGAAATTTAGCCTCCTGAGATGTTTTAAGCATGAAAAATACCTTTGCTCAGAAGTATAACTGACAAGGACTAAGTTCAATTTCAGTTCTCATAATTCAGGTTTACTGCTCTCCCATCTGGGGTAAATAAAGGAGGATAGTCAGAGGTCTCCCTTGCAGTGATGCAACAGCTTTAGATAACGAAGCTTTGTAAGGACCATTAGGAATGGGAAACAAGTGAGCTACTAAAACCCATTTACCCTTCCTCTGATGGCCTATTCTCCCTCTTTCTCTCTGAGGGTCAATCGCGAAGGTGACACAAGCAGGAATAAACATTGCACATGAGATGCAGTGTGTGAACTGCATCTATTGGCAGAAGCAAATCTATTCTTAGAAAATTGAAAGCTTATTGGTGTTCTTTCCTTTGGTTTCAGGTACTATGCTACTGTTTATTCCAGTATCATGGCTATGGCTAAGACTGGATTCAGCCTATCTATAGAACACTTCCAGATTTATATTAAATCTGATATGAACAACTAACCCCCCTGCATAATAAATAGGCTATTTCAATAACGACTCTAGAGCTGGTAGCTCTCCAAATCTATGCACCTGTTATTAATTTACCACTCTCCTTGCTAAATGTGATAGCCAAAACGAAAGTTAAAAAAAAGGTAGGAAAATAGTCTGAGTTCATCAAGTGCAAAAGTTTAAAAAGGGCATCTGTGGAGTTCTTGCAATGAAAACCAGATTCAGCAATTGCACTAGAAGACTTTTAAAACATCTGAACTTTCTGAGGCCTTGGGAAAGACATCTGCACTACAGAACTATGAAATGCAACGCCCTACCACATGAATACTGATCATTACCACCTGGAAAAAAAACAGAACTAGATAATACAGGCTCACTATGTTCTATTGAGCCTGCAAATTCAGCCAGTTGGAATACATATATTCACACTTGCAATGTCTTCTAGGTTTATGTCACTTATGCTGAAGCTTTCTTGTACATTTATCTGTCAGAGTCATCAAGCTTAAGCTGTTTCTTCTTCCCTGGAAGTGACCATCAAAGCCAGTTAAGACAGATTCATCACACAAAGCCCCATTTGTCTTCTTTATCCAATGTCTATTCAAGACACGGAGTTTTCCCAAGGGAACGTACAAAGGCAAGAAGAAGCCAAAAAGATAGAATTGGAGGATTTCCAGACCAAATCTTATTTTTTGTATTACTTAAGCAAAATCCTTTCCTCTTCTACATCTCATTAGTGTTGCTGTCATCTTTTCTCTCAAACTTCAGTGACAGCTTTTCTTCATTTTTTTTTTGTAACTTATACTAATATCCTTTTCTCTTTTTCTTACAAATTTGCCACTTCTGAACAACTTTTTGTAAGTCCATCACTTTCCATTTTTAAGGCCAAAGAACTAGTCCATTATACAACTTTTCCTACTGACTATAGCCATCATCTCTCTTCTTATCCTGCCTCCCGCCAGCCCCTCCCAGGACCCCATGCAAAGACCAACCACCTTTCCATTTCAGTGCTTGAAGTTGCCTTTGCCCTTTGGAAGCTCTCCAGAGCTCACCCTTCATCTCACCCTTTCCTTCCATCCTTCTTGCACATTTTTTCCTACTCCTTTGGTGGCAAAGTGACCTCAGTAGCAGCTAAACTGAGTTGCGCCCTGTTTACAGATCCTGCTTGAAAAACTTTCCAAAGGTAGATATGAAGACTATTCTTCTAGGAGTGGAATTAGAAATGGATGAAGACAAGGTGAAATATAGGGACTTTTTTCACTACTAAACAAAGCTGTAATGTGAAAAATGCCAAAGTGTCTCCCTTAGAGCAAATATCAGGGATCCACATAATATGCAACATGAGATTGTTTCTCCTCATGTAGCTAGGACTAAAAATCTACGGATCTGAAAATAATTTTTGTTCTTTATCTCTACTCACAAGGGAAACTGAGATCCTATATATCTTCTATTTAGTAACTTTCCTAACACACTACAAGATGACCCGATCTATATTCAGTATTTCTTGACTTAAACCTTCAGTGACACTATGAGTAATGTAAAAATCAAACTAAATAATACATAGGAGCTAGAAAAGTTCATTAAGTTCTGAGTGACTGTTTTTTTAGTCTGCAGAAATATTGTGACATTACCAGGTAGTATGCATAACACTGCACTGGTGCATACATACCAAGCTCTGTTACACATGTAACTGGCAATGCAGCATACTGATCACTATGTTTAAGAAAACCGACTATATTTATGATTGTGTTTGAAGATGCTGCCATAAAGATACAACCTGGACAAATCTCTAAAATAACTTCATGAGGGAAAAAAAAAATAGAATCCCAGTCCTTCTAGATATTTACTTTTTCATTCTAACAATAGCTCACTACTGGAATTGAATAACAGACTAAAGACTGCCTCTCTGCTTTTCAATTCATCAGGCTTAAGCAGAAACAGGACTGCATCTTTGGCCTTTATTGATGCTGCTGTCCAAGCTTATTATCATATGAATATCTAGTTATTGTTTTATAAATGTTCACATTTCAGGAGCTCCCTGATTTCTTTTCTCTCAGTAGACTTTATAATATCCACCTTCATTATCATCATGTGGCAGCATTGCTCTTCTCCTGCATTTGCTACTTTAAAAATTAATGCACTGCTATTTTCTGAATACTGTACTGCGTAAGCTGCTTATGAGTACATTATGCTATCAAGCAAGCACATGCAGAAAAGCTTCCTAAACTGTTATTCTTTCAATGAAAATACAGCTGGTTCTGCTTCAAAGGCACTTCTTTTCACCTGCAAATGGACTTGCTCCTACACTTATTCCTCAATTCATTGTCTTTTATTTGTGTCTGCAAATCTTTAATTGCCTTTAATTAGAAAAAAGTAAATTCAGTGCTTTAATCTTGCAAATACATTCAATCATAATTCTGTCTGGGATGAATACCAAGTTCTATTCACTGACTGATCTTTATATAACAAAGGTATATAAATTTATTGTCCGTTTATATAGACCACACCAATTAAGCCACAATGGAAAAGCAAATAGATAAGAGTCAAAATATTTGAAATGAAAAATGTGTAATCTAAATTTAATTACTGAGACAAATTATTTGAAGATGAGTTATTTACAGCATGCCAAAAAACCTGACAGATAGTAAAATTTGCTAATCAACATTACAGATTTAAAATTCCTTTCAACACTTTCACTATAATTTGTAACAAGCAACAAACTGCTGTCCTGAATCTTCCTGTGCTGGTATTATAGTCATAAGCAAAATATTAGTAAGACATTTTTCCATACAGTAGCAACACATTTCATATGTTAAAGTATTGCTTAAGGTGTAATAAAACTACAAATACTGGCCAAATGACAGTTATCAGTAGCAGTTTAACTGAAGTACATTAATGTATCTGATGGTGAAACCCGTACTAGAATGTATACATAGCTAATTAGAAACCAGAGATAGACTCTGACAAGCTTTACTGTCAAACTGGAAGTGGGAAATCACACACCTAGTTAAGCTGAAATCAACTACTGATCCACAAAACCTCACAGAACAAACGTAGAACAAGAAAATGGTACTCTAGTCTTTGCAGTATTCCCAGTCAGACTGCAAGCATCCCCTCCTTTTCCCTGCTGTAACAAGGGGAAAGGAAAAGTTAGATCTCACTGGCAGGGGTGAAGGTCCATGAAGGAGGAAGGCTTGGTCATGCCATCCTCCACAATCTCCTTACATGCAATATACAGAAGGTCACAGCCACTGTACCTGACTCCAGAGTTAGGCGATTGCTTGTTTAGATCTCTACTTTCCATACAGAGATTCCTCCAAAGAATGACTGACAGCAGTCTAGGACAGCCTAAAGTGCTCCCTGGCAGTGACTATTTTACGGCCATCAACAGAGGGAGCCTACTGATGTTCAGCACCCAAATCAGGTGGATTGATTTCACTTCTAAGGTTAAGCAGAATGAATTGGAGCCAAAGAAACCAAAGATCTAAAGGATAATTGGGAAAGAACTAGTTTCCTACATGACTTTATCTGGACTCAGGACATTTGAAGATATGGCCACATTACTTAGTACTTTATTGCTACAGAGAAAACATCACACCCATGAAGGGACTGTAAAGCTCTAGCTGCTCAGGAAGCTAGGGTACCTGAGTTTGGAGTATTTCAAAGGTGGAGGTTCCCCTCAGTCTCCCTAAGCAAACTTTGCCAATATTTGACCATACTTCTGGTAAAACCATTATTCTCCTGCCAATGGGAATTTCCATATTCTAACTTACCTCTTGTCCTACCATTGCACACCTTTGAGAAAAGTTAGGCTTGACCCTGACTGTAGCTTCCTATTAAAATTGTAGACAGCAATAACACCTCAGACAGGTCTTTTGGAGCTGAACAAAGGAGCACTCTCAGCCTCTTCTTGTACATCCTGTGCTTCAGATGGTCATCTTGGCCCTTCACTAGACTCTCTCTATTTATGCCCATGTCCTTCTAGTTTTCTTGAAGATGGATGTGGCATATGCCTTTTTCCAGCCATCAGGGACACTTCTCTGGAACCAGTTAAATGACTGACAACTCAGGGAAAAATTTGTCCATAAAAATCACATTGTCTGAAATACCTTAATGCAGCTATAGTAATGTAACTAAAATGCACCAAAGGAATTCAGTAGGAGCTATAAACAGCAAGCCAACAGGCTAAAAAGTTCATAGCTTGCACTTTCAACAACTCCATAGCTTAACAGCAGTTCATTTTTTAACAGCAGGGAACATAACTATTTTTTTTTTTATCACATGCCCTGTGGCTCCTCAAAACTGACCTCTATCATTTCATACACAATAGCAGAATTTTTCTTTAAGTGTCTTTAATAATGCCAGCAAGTTAGACATCTGGCATGGGGAAAGGAGTGCTTTATCAAATGCATCATCCAGATCCATAAAGAAACCTAGCATCTAGCTTCTAAGGTGTGTGTACAGAAGCATAACCTGGTCTAGTGGGAGGTGTCCCTGCCCATAGCAGGGGGTTGGAACTAGATGATCTTTAAGGTCCTTTCCAACCCAAACCATTCTATGAGTCTATGAAATAACTTTGAGAGATTTTAAACCAGTCACTGTATATTTATTAACAGAATTTCAATCCAATGAAATTCTGTGTAACTCTATGCACACCTGACACATTTTAAACACCCATGTCTCGTCTCTAACCCTGTAACTCTAAACTTGGAAATAACTACTTATTTAAGATATAAGAGCCTGACCTCGAACACTTTCAGGGATGGGATAATATTTTAGGCCTAAATTTAGTTAAAATCACACATCAGAAACAGTGTTATAATCTGTGAGAATCAGCCACAGAACTCCGACTCATAGACAGTTTGCGGGTCAAGGTTAAAGGGAGAATAGCATTGGGAGACAACACCGTGGGGATCTGTTACAGACTGCCTGATCAAGAGGACTCGGTGGATGAAGAGCTCTACAGACATATAGGAACAGCCTCATGCTCGCAGGCCCTCATTCTCATGGGGGACTCCAATCACTTTGATATCTGCTGGAGGGATCGTACGGCCCGGCATAAGCAATCCAGGAGATTCCTTGATTTTGTGGAAGATAACTTCCTTCTGCATGTAACAGAGGAGCCAACAGGGAGAAGTGCCATGCTTGACCTTGCCCTCACCAACAGGGACGGGCTAGTTGGAAATGTGATGCTCCAGGGCAGCCTTGGTTGCAGCAATCATGAGATGGTCGAATTCGAGATCCTCAGCACACTGAGAAGAGCATGCAGCAAGCTCACTGCCCTGGACTTCAAGAGAGCAGACTTTGGCCTCATCAGGAACCTGCTCAGCAAGGTTTCCCGGGATACAGCCCTAGAAGGCAGGAGGTTGATATTCAAGGATCACCTCCTGCAAGCTCAGAAGTGTTGCATCCCTACTAGAAGGAAGGGCAGCAGGAGGGCCAGGACACCTCCTTGGATGGATAAGGAGTTGATGAGGAAAATTCGAAGGAAAAAAGAGGCCTATAAAAGGTGGAAGCAAGGACAGGGGGCCTGTGAAGACTACAGGGATGTTGTTTGGAAAGTTAGGGACCAGGTTAGGAAAGATAAGGTCCACTTAGAATTAAAATTGGCTAGGGATGTTAAGGATAACAGAAGGGATTCTATAGGTACATTGCAAATAAAAGACAGGCTAGGGACAACATGGGCCCTCTTCAGAAGCTATCGGGAGAACTGGCTACCCTGGATTTGGAGAAAGCTGAGGTT
>JASSUY010009679.1:25227-45716 GCA_032466535.1 Forpus xanthops | reverse complement strand
AGGAAGAAATTCTTTACTGTAAGGGTGGTGAGGCACTGGAATGGGTTGCCCAGGGAAGTTGTGAATGCTCCATCTCTAGCAGTGTTCAAGGCCAGGTTGGACAGAGCCTTGGGTGGCATGGTTTAGTGGGAGTTGCCCCTGCCCCTGGCAGGGGGGTTAGAACTAGATAATCTTAAGATCCTTTCCAACTCTAACTATTCTATGATTCTATGGTGCAACCATATATATGTATTCCCAATGCTAGACAGAAGTATTTTATGTCCCATAATAAAAATGAAAATCAGTGCTAAATATTTCTATCTGAAAATTCAATTAAAAAATAATGAGAAGCAACATATAAATAAAAATTCTTCTGTTAAGAGTTCGCAGATTTTACCAGAGCTATATCCAAACAGGAAAAAATTAACATGGTAAAATCTCCATCACATTAAATCTTTATTTAAAGAGTGCATATCTTGTTTCTTTTTTTTTTTTTTTTAGATGCTACAATTTATAGCCTGGTTGAAGGAATTTCTGGGTGAGATTCTGTGACCTTTGTGATGCATGAGGTCAGATTGATTATCATAATGGTCCCTTCAGGCCATGAGGTATGAATCTGTTAATTTTAGCTCAATACCCTCTTTCTCTGGAGGCTAAGTTAACTGAAATGATATCACATTTTCCACTTTAGGACTAAAGACACACACATAGTTCTTACAGTTGAGCTGGTGCTTACTGTTCTACTATCACTCACTAACTTTTGTGTATATATGAGCTTTTATTCAGCTGGTTAATAAGTCACATTGTCCTCCTTGGGTCATGAATTATTACTGATATTCTAAATCACCAAAATCAGACTGAGATGTTCCTTCTGCTCCAGCCTTCAAAAACTAGCATATTTAAAGCCAATTAAATATTCTTCTTCCTTCTGACATTAATGTTTAAGTTCCTGTTTTAGAATTCCCCTTGTATTCTATTTATGATTACCATGGCTTATTTATATATTTTAAGAGGGAATGAAATGCTCTCAGTCACCCCATTCCTGCAAGTGAGATTTTAAAAAAGAGTAAATAGATACTGTGATACTTAGCAGTGCTGCAAAACACACTATGATTGTAGGTTATCAGAAAATACATTGAACAATTTCACAGTTCAGCACGCCAATGCATTTCATGGCAGCCAGGCTTCTTGGTGGCCAAGTAAAAGCCACAAACTTAATTTCCAGATCCAGCTGTTCATATGATACAATGTTAGAAGAAGGTTCTTTTTCAACAGATAATCCACCCACAGTTAACTGAGAGCTGGCTATTCCATTTTGGGCTCCTTAAGCTGAAATCAAAACATTCTGCTTTTCTGCTTCAAGTCAGTTTAATGCTCCTTTGCCTTTGGCACTGTCACCTCCTGGCTTGCACAAAGCGGGGTGCAGTACACCTGAGTGCTTTGCAGACTGTACCCCTCAACCACTTCCAGAGTTCTGATTCCACATGCTTCTTTGAGAAACTTTCTGTGAGAAACAAATGAGTTATTTTTCTCTTTCTCCCAACTTGGAATGAAAACTAATAGTGATATATGAGGATTTCCCTTGAGAGAAAACATCCAATTTTTTGCACAGCATCTATCCAAGATGTTGAACTTGGACAGAGGAAAGCTTTGGTGAAAGCAGAGAGGAGGCTTTAAGCCGAGCAAAAATTACCTAATATTTACCCTGATCATTTCCCCAGTCCACTCCTCCACAGGGACATCAAAAGAGCTGTGCTGGTAAGCAGGAAAGGGAGAAGGAAGATATGCTGGGGGCAGAAAAGAGTGGCATTAAGCCAGGGCAACTTAATCCAGCTCTCATGAAATTACAGTCTCTGAAAGGGAAGGTCAAAATGGGGTTTACAACAGAAATGCAGACACAGTACGACAATGGGGAGACAATCTGCTCTCCATAATATTCCTATGATCCTAAGCAAACAGAAGACAAGAATGAAAAGTACCACAGGGCTCTTCTATTGTGCTTGTGTAAGAATGCCATTTTAATTCATTTTCACCAGTGCCTTTAAGTTCTCTTTTAGAGCTACATTCTCATGTGAAATCTATATCCTGGCAATTTGAATCAAGACCGCCCCAGGTCAGGCACCTGTAAAGCTGAGCCCCAACAGGAAAGAATGGCACTTTTGTATTAATAGGCAAGAGACTATTCAGAGTCATAGTTTTCCTGTTGGACATTCAGGAGGCAGAAAGAACTCATCATGCAATTACATATGTCTGCATCATTATGTAATTTCTTATGAACCTTCCCCTTCACTCATCTCCCTACTCACTTCAGTGAGACAGCTAAGAGGCAGATTCCAAGACAACTGGGGATCCAACAGAACTATGCCGAATCTCTCTACAAACAAACCCTATTGTAGATTTAATCAGTTTTTAAAGACTTACACTCCCGATTCTTTGTCTTTCCCAGACTTTGGTCTCCAAGATTTGTCTACTGAGATTTCTGTTGGTTGAGTCACTGAACTCCTCAGTCAGGCAAGGAACTTGGAGAAGGAGGGAAGTCTGGTCATTTGCAGTTTATGCCAATATAGAACTACTGTGGATGCCACTAAGTGAAGGCAAAAACTGTTGCTTTATCTCCCAAAAACAGAGCCAGTGCCTTGGCCTAATGGTTCACAATGCAAAACGTGCTACGGTTCCTAACTACCTTCATCCCAATCAGCCAACCCTTAAAGGATATTCCTACATGTACGACACAGCTCCTAGATGTTTTTCCAGCTGAGATTAACCATACAGAGAGTAACCTTAGTGAGGTGTCTTTATATCCTCCACCATCCCTCATGCCTGTGGTGAGAGCTAGGAGACCTCACTCACAAGCAACAGCAGAAGGGTTGGGGTGGCTAATTGGGTTACCCTTCCCACCTTTCCAACACCTTGTGCTCTCAGACGTTGCTGCCACAGCAGCACGGGTGGCTTAACTGCTCCTGAAGCTGTTCCTTAACTATGATAGTTTACTGCCTGATGTCTTAAAGGCTTTTCCAGATATCTTAGAAACAACCTCTCTTGGAGAGTCAAACTCTCCAAGATGAATCTTGGAGACTTGGAGACAATTGTGTTGGATGAGACAAACAATAGTTTCACCACCCATTCCAGCTGCAGCCCAAGGGTGTCAGTGACTCAACGCTCTCAAGCTCTTCAGCACTGTCCAGTGGCCAGGATCTCTCAGCAGAGAGCTCAGCAGTGCCTTGAGTTGGAAGAAGAGAAAGCATTAGCAGACCAGGTCTTGAATGTGCTGCCAAGAAGAGTGACTGGTGGCTCAGAGAAGGACCAGAGGCATCCTCCTTGCCCTTTATATTCCAGCAAACACCTAATGCTAATGCTGTGCAGGAGACAGCTGCAAGGGAGTGAGATGTTGCTCTGTACATCTGCTGCTCCAGCAGCCTGAAGGGTGTCTTCTTTTGTAACCAGCTGCTAAGATTATCTGAGCAATTCTGCTATGATTTACACTAGAGCTACTAATTGCCTGGAAATGCAAGAGACTTATAGATCCTAAGGCAGAAAACGTCTATTAACCTTAACTCAAACAAAATTGCTGTATATTATTACATAAGATGAAACCTTATTATTTTCCCCATGTAAAGTGCCTCTTAATTGAAATCCCTGATTGTTTTTTCCAGGCCTCTCTCCAGCCCACCTCCCAAAGATTAGTGAGGCATATAGTGATGTGTTGTTAGCACACAATGATGTGTGGCAGGGACTGCCCACAATTATTTCACCAATTCCTTCTGTGGTCTGATTGTCTTATTGAAGTAAAAGGGTCTTGCCAGACTAAATTGAAGTTAAATAAGGAAAAATTTTTCCAGGGGCCTCCCTCCACAAATTACAAATCATATACATGACACTCAACTTCGCAGCCCATAATCACATTAGTAATGCCACTGAAGTGAATAAGGCTCTTCGGGTGAGTAAGAGTTACTCGCACAAAAAAGTATTTCAAATTTGATTGCAACCTAGGTGGGACACACTCCAAACTGGAAACTTCACATCTTGTGGCCTTCTTCATAACTGTGGGGCAAAGTCCATCCTTTTTAGAAGTGACGCCAACTGTATATCTGATGAGTATGGGCTTTCTATTTAAAGAGTGCTTCTAACAACTTAATTCCACTGATGCATCATGACTACAATCCCAAATGCTATTTTTGCAGCTGACTGATTAGAAAACATGCTTTAAATGGAAAAAGGGTAAATCTGGATTAGATATTAGAAAGAAATTCTTCACTATGAGGGTGGTGAGATACTGGAACCAGTTGTCCAAAGAAGTTGTGGATGACGTACCCCTGACAGTGTTCAAGGTCAGGTTGGATGGGGCTTTGAGCAACCTGTCTAGTGGAAGGGGTTTGGATCTAAATGACTGTTAAGGTTCCTTCCAACCCAAACTCTTCTATGGTTCTACGATTCTATGATCTCTTTAATGATGAGTCTTTTAAGCTGCACTGAATGACACACACGCACACCTTTGTGAAGCACAATGAGAGAAATATATGTGGAGCAAAACTAGACAGAGTCCGTTCTGTCACTAAATACTATTTACCATAGTTTAAGTCCATGAGAACATCAGCTTTGGCATCTTCAAGCTGAAGAGAAAATGGAGTAGCTTGTTTTAGTGTAGTTTTCAGATAGCAGTATGTCCTACAGCTACAGGTACAAAACTTTCAAGCAAAGGTTGTATCTTCTCTAGGCAATACAAAGCCTACGACATGCTTTGGGCTTAAACAGAGGAGTCACTGACACCACCAAAGACATGCCACAGTATTTCAGCTGCTAATGGAGACACTCATCTGAGGTTTGCTGATCCACTGAGTTCCTCTTGGGCTCTGGGAGGCAGCCCAACAGCCCCAGTCGTCCTCTTGTGCTGCACCACTGCAAAGTCACACAAGTAGTGGGTCCTTTGGGAGTTATCATCTCATTCCCTTGGGATCCTTTTGTTCACAGAAAATGCTGAAATAATTTTAGTTATTGTGGCCAATATAAGTGATTGTATAGCTCTCCAGAAACAAAACCACAAGGTTTCAGACTGACTTGTGCTCCAGAACTAGTCTGCACAATGAATGTCTGCATCACAAATATCTGTACCACACATGTCCACAAAAGGTCAGAGCTGACAGGCCTCTGGAAACTCCTGAAACACCCCCTTCCTTACACAGATATTTGACTTTTGATCTTAATTTTCATTCTCCTAGGCTAGATCTGGTTGCTCTTGAGGGAGAAACCCAGCCCTGCCTCACTCTGAAGCTGGAACCAGGCCCCCACAGCATGGTCTCTTGTTCAGCATGAATTACACATTATGCTAACAGCTTTGACACTCCCAGAGCTTTGCCATGCTGACACGTAAGGTGCTCAGCCTTTCAAAAAAAAAGGGCTTTTCCCACCAAAGAGGTGGCCAGAATAGCCAGGTAGAGCTTCCAGAAAAGCTATTGCCAGCACTGTCCTTCCCACACCCCAAATGACCTCCATAATACTGCAAGTAATAAGTAAAAGTTTGCTTCCTATGAAAGATCTTTGAAAATCCTTTGGGACTACAGTACAGATGAGGACAATATAAGTCTTCAGGATCAGAAGTGCAGGAAACAGTGAAACAATGTTCAATTTTTTATTATTTTTTAATAAAATGTACTCCATATTGTATTGCAATACTTCCATGAGACTGTTCCTCAGTCATTCATGGCCCTTAGCACACCCTCTTCACCCTCCCTGGGGGCACCTGACATTTTTAACATCAGCAAATCGAATGTGATTTATTCTGTTTCTTAAATATAGCACTTACCTAGTTATATAATATTGCCCCAATTCTTTTATATACAATAACCATTGTGCTTATGATGACTTAAGCCATGTGTATTATTTTTTAAAAGAATTATATTTATATGGAATGTTTAAGAAAAGAACTTCCCAGATTCCAGAAGTAGAACCTCCTTCAGAACAGGAAGGAAATCATTAATTTTTACCTTAAAAACCAAGAAGTATAAGGGTTTATTTCCCAGAGGGAAAACAGTGAGAGACTTTATCTTCAACTTGAGTAGGTTGGTGTTTATATTAAGAGATTGTTCTGAAACTCTGGTGCCACCAGAGAGTGAATTACATTACTCAGATCATACCTCACGATCAAAATGTTTTAGAGATGAACTCAGTAATATTTTGGGATGGGGGGACAAATGCAGAGAGAAATAAAGGGGAAGGGAAAGACAGGGACTTAGTGCTCAAAGCTACCTCAGAGGCCAGTAGCAAAGCTGAGCATTGAACTCAGGGCTCCAGTCCTTATCTTCTGGTCTTACCATGAATTCCTTCCTCACTTCTAAAGCCCCAGCCACAAAGTCTTTTTCTGTAGTGATTAATTCCTCCTTAACAGACAGGGCTTTAGGGATGCACTGTCATACTGTTAGGTTCTCATACATCTTTACGCTGGATTTTGAGCTCAATTCAAGGAAATTTGAGGAGATTGACAGTAACTCAGTATTCTATGGTATTTTGGAAAGTCCTATTTAGAAATTAAGAGAATTTAAAAAAACTACGGCCTTGCTGCAGCAGGACCCCTGTGTATTCACATCTAGTAACGTCTCCTAGTGACTTCATTTCTGGAAATGCCCAACATGGATGTGCAAGGATCTGTGGAGGGCAATAAAAGAGCAAGTGCATTTCCTAACTAATTTCTGAGTACTTGCGAAGCTGAAATGTCCCAACTCCAAAACAAATCAGAAGCAAAACCCCATTCCTTATCAGACCCACATGATCCTGTTCAACGTTAGGGGACTTGTGCCACCTCAAGTACCTTCTTTCAGGCAATAAAGTCTCAAGTACTTGTGCTATCAGTAATCTTTTGACACATGTGGGTGGCATGACACCAACACTGATATCCTGGCCACGTAAGGATTAGGGAATTGCTGTCAGAGCCCCTTCCACATTCCTGCAGGTGATTCAGTTCCCTTCGTACCCTGCTTTGCTATACAGCCTTGACAGTAAATAGGCTGCGTTGATGTATCCCAGAGGTGAGGCTATATTTCAACAGTAGTGAAAGTAATTCCTGAACTTAATTGTTTCTTTTATTTCCAAGCTCCAAAGCACTTTGAGATTTCTCAGAAACTGTGGAGATGTTACTCCTTCTATAGAACATTACTCCTTCTGCAGACATGCATGTACCCATAGGACTCAAAGGCAAACACAGGGGAACTTCAGTCCTGGAGCTGAATTCCAGCTCCATTCATCACTTCATTTGTTATTTGATGGACTTTTGCCAATGGGTATTGTCAACAGGAAAAAATAAGGCAGAAAAAATAAAACCTTAACAACTTTCCAGCTAGTATTTAAAGACTGTGAATTACACACCATTTCCAAGAAAGGATAAGTATAGACATTTTGAGCATGCATTCTGTTTTTAGCTAGACATGGGGAAAGTATGACACTTTATGACTGGTCTTCCAGTATAAGCATTGCATTAATCAGTCAGAAGAGCTGACAGAGGAGAAGGGGTAGAAAGCTGTAGGCCCCTGCACCATATCTCCTCTGGAAAATCCACCCCTTCATGAGAATACAGCAAAAAGATAGCAGCAAGGAAGAAGTTTTGATGTTGGGGTCTCTATCACATCCAGCTAGGGAAATAGACTGCACAGCCCCTGATTCCCTCATCTCAATTCTGACACATCACTCTTAGAGAAGTGCAAAACTAAACCTAAAACCCACTTTCGTGAATGCTTGTATTCCCTAAAACAGCACCTTCCCTTTTGCATCCCTCACTTGCTCCCTTCATTTAATCAGTTTGTCACTCCGTATCAGTGAGCGGGCTGTGTTGAACCTGGTGGTGGGCAAATGCTTGTATGCAGTCACAGGAAAGTGCCTGCACCCTGAACTGGATGAGAGCAGAACTGCAGGACAGCAAAACTGCCCTGGTTCTTCTGTATTGCAAAGGTCAGCAAATTATTTACCTAACATACAAGATACTGCCATTTGAGTTTCTGGAGCAATATATTTTATTTTCCTGGTTTCTGTGAAATAAGACATGGCTACTGCGTATCTAGCTAAATCAAGTATTGGAAGCCATACACTTGTTCCAATTCCTCCTCTGTGGAATTATCAGTTCTCAGAGCTGGACATCAGCATGCCACAGGCCAGCAGCTGGCAGCTTTGCCAGTCTCCAGAGCAAGTCAGTAAGCATGGAGTCAGCTATCAGGCTAGGCTGAATGGTGTTGGACCTACATTCACCTCCTCATTCTGCCCCTTTCCTGTATCCTCCATATTTCTAACATCTGTGATTCAGTGCACATAAGATTCACCTTCCATAAGAACAGATAGAATTTACACATTTGCCACTGCTCCCTGACAGCTTTCCAGAGGCAGAACACCTCCAGGCATTTTCTCCCCAAAGGATCAGAGATGCATGACTCAGAGCAACCTCAATCATCTCAGCCTGAAGCAAGAACATTAGGGACAGACGTATCAGTGTGTGACTGGACAATGATTCAGAGCTTATGTCTGCCCTCGCTGTCATCTCTTGGGGGAAAAAGAGAGAAAAGGGGGAGGGGAGAACTGGGTGGAAGTGAAAAACATTAATACTCTTCTACTTGAAGAATGAGTCCAGAAAGCAGAGGCAAGTAAGGTCAAATGTATATTAAAGTACTGTGATATAATAGCGACCAGGCACAGCTGAAGTTATAGAGCAATACTTGCCTTCTTTTCACCCTTATTTAAGCAAAATTCTGGGCAGAGACTAATCCATATTTACGACCCTCAGTGCTGAGGCAGAGTGAAGCAAGCTGCCAGATGCAGGGTGGAGGTGGCTGAAAATGAGCTGCTCCAGGCCTTAGGGATATCACTACTACTGTGAACAGTCAGAGCTGCACAAAGCTCTGCTGCAAGTGTGGTCACCTCTGGGCTCCTTGTGACTTGCAGAGCTGGCACAGCAACCTTGTGAAATAGACACCAAGATGTCTGGGATCTCTGAACTGCTCTGTTGTACTTCCCAGCATGAGAGAGAAGAGTACTTGTGAGTAATACATGAGCTGTTCCTCATACTGAACCAAGAAGCCCCTTCCCGTACCACTGTCCATATCTGACTCATTGTGGACCCAGTGGGAAGAATGTCCGCACTTTCAGTGGCAGGGCCCTGAGAAACCACTGGGAAATCACTTTCCTAAATACCTGCGTTTCCCACAGACCTGGTTGGGACGTCTCCATCTAGTGGTCCAGCCAGGTAAGGGAGCCTTAGGCACTGCGCTCCAGCTTGTCCTACCCTGAGCAGCACTGCTCTGCTCCATGTGCTTTGGCTTCTCCAGCTGCACATTGATATAGCAACACTTCCCAGACTTCCAGGGGGTCCTGTTAATGTCAGAGAAAGGCCTGGAGATTCTTGGCTGGACACTGCACTGTGAGCTATGGCCCGGATTCCACCCACTCAGCTCAGCCAGAGCAGGAGGGGATCAAATTGTCATCTCAACATCTGTTTCAAATCCAGTAAGAGAGATGTGTTAATGTCACACATGAACACACAAACACACAATCAAGTGCTTACAAATACCAGGCTCTGGTGATATCCAAGTGGTTTCAGAAGGTAAAGGTAAGAGTGAGGGAAAAATATGGCTGACCATCAACCCACACCTCCTATTTACTTGGCTCTCCTTAACAGCAAATATGGCAAGTACTAGCAAGCAATACCAACATGAATGCCTTTATCTTCTCAGCATCCCTAACAGGCAGGGCAGTACTGTCATCCTCACTTCCCAGCTGTGGAACCAAAGGCCAAAAGTAGTCCAAGTGAGTCAACCCCAGTGCCACAGAGGAAAGGGCAGAATGAGGAGGTCAATGTAGGTCCAACACCATTCAGCCTAGCCTGCTTGCTGACTCCATGCTTACTGACTTGCTCTGGAGACTGGTAAAGGGTCCAGAATAAATACAGTAATAGAGCTTAATTCCCCAAGCTTTGTGTAAAATAGTGTCTCAGCCAGAGAACACACTCAGATACCTCAACAGGAGAGCTTTGTGTTGTCACCAAGTACCATGATGAATTACCTGCAAGAACATAGATTTCAACCCCAATAGCAGATGGGGAACAAGCCATAAAGATAGCACATAGAAGTAACACAGGGGAGAGGGGCTGGATCCTTCTGCTGACTAGGCACAATGCATCACCAGCCACAGGGATTTGGCCTCAAACTGAGTGTTCTGAGGGGAAGACAAAAAGGAGATTGGAAATGGATGGGGAGGTACAGAAAATGGCAGGGACTTCACGCAATATAAGCAGATACATTTGGAATGGGAAAAGCAGCTCTAATCAAATGGAACTCTGAATTTCCCTCTAGACACACGGTATTAAAAATAATCCCAGCTGAACTTTACCCACCTCTCTCACAGCATCTCCCAGCTGCTTCAAAAATAAACAACCCTGTCTGGGTGGAGCTGCAGCCACACATGGTTTTGGGCTCCCAACCTGAGAGCAGAGATGGTGAATAGAGCCTCCCTGGCCCAGCCACCCAAGGGGATCTGTCACGTACAGCTTGTGGCTGCAATGCCAACTGCCCTGAGGATAAGACACAACAAAATGAAGCACAAGGAGAAGGGCTCAGAGGCCAGAGCCCGCTCCCACGCTGTTGCCACAAGCTGCTCTTTGCAGAGCTACAGCCCCCAAGCTCAGAGGCTCCCTCCCGTCCTCCAGTCACTGCATTGCCCTATCCCAGCACAGCCTGCATTCCCACCCAGCGACCGCCTGGCCTCGGCCCAGCTCTGGAGAACACTTCATCCAGGTTCCTGCACAGAAACCCACCATGTGCACAAGTAGCCCCTGCTCCGTTCCCACGCGCCAGCCCACCCTGCTTTGCTCAGTGCTTCCAGACAGTCTGCACCCACGTGCCAGCACCCACACCTCTCTCCTTCCCACACAGCATGTTCCCATAGCAGTCCCTGTGTCCTGAGTTTCACCCCTCCTCTTCCCCTACAGTCCACCTCATGATACTGCTTTGCCGCAAAGCTGCACACCGTCAGCACACCACTCCCTTCTGAGATGTCTGTCCTTCTCTTCCCAGGCCTGGGCTTCTTGTGCAGGTAGGTTTTGAGGCAATCCTGTGTTTTTCCAACAGCACTGGCAGTGGCATTCCCCCACCATCACCCTGTCTGGTACCCACATGGGACAGCACCTTACCAGGTACCCCAAGAAAAGAAGGTGTTAGACCTTCCCAGCAGCATGCCAGGACCTAACCTCCATGTTACAAGCTGTCAGGCAACAAACACAACATTTTAAGAGGCTTTAGCACAAGTTACATAAATTCCAATGACCATAGGACTGGTTTTGCCCACAGGTTCTCCAAACTTGGGACAAGAGTTTCATGAGGGGGGCATGAATGCTTGGTGGAGAAAGAGCCAGGATGGGGTACAGGCTCACTGGGAGACCCAGGCCCTCTCAATGACCATGTTTATCCACAAATGCTTGTCTCAGACTTTGCATTCTCCTCTGGAGCTGGAACAGCAACAAGTCTGGCAATATGGGAGTTGGGAAACACAAAACCAAGGCCTTATCAGTGCCAGGGAAGAGGGCATAATTTTAGGTGTGGGATAGTTCCTGACTGGCCCTTAGGTTTTAAGTTGTTTATGTTGCAATCTCTTCTTCTTTAAATTACCTTAGGTTAGTCGGGTATACAAGATTTCCTACATCAGGCTCTGCTAATCTTCAGACACCAGAAAGCTTTTAATTTTTTAACAAATACTCTCCCAGGGACTGCAATATCTAACAGGTACCTGGCAGATGACAAATGAGCCCATCCCAGGCTGGAATGCTGCTCTCCATCAGTTGCCTTTCTGTCCCTCTCTCAGTCTAAAGACCAGAATCCTTTCCACCCTTGAACCCTGCCAACTCCTAACACAGCACAGAGAGCCCAGGGGAGGTGAAAACCACTGTCTCCAGCAGACTCTAAGTCTCTAGGAAGTTCCGAATTTTTGAAGGTGTTAACCTTCTTTGAAAGGAGAAGCAAGTAACAGGGCTAGTCCAAGGCAGAAATAACCGGACTGGGTGGGAATTACAGCTCCTTTTGACAGGACCACACAATCCGCTCAGCAACAAACCCTTTGTTAATTTCCCACCTATTTCCTGCTGTAGCATTAATTGCTGGGCGTTACTCAGAGGGAGGCAGCATGCAGCAGCAGGCTTTCTCTTCCAACCCAGCAAGGGCCGCCATCGCCTCACAGCAAGCACACCATGCCACTTGGAAAGCTTCTTTCTGAAGGACTTGGCCAAAGGACCATTTCCTATCTGGCTGCTCTATTTCAGGCACAGCACATACACCCACCCCAGCCTCAATGCATTAATGCAAGCTTTCCTTTTCATTTTCCTCAGGTTCTCTTCAGGGAAATTCTCATTGACCTCTGTTCTCCGGTACATCCTTCTCTGAGAGCAACTGACTGATGCTCTTGGCTGTGCTGCAGCAGAGTAGCCTGCACTCTGCTCAGACACAGACAATCTGTGATGAAGCCTCAGAGATGCAGCCACATGCTCCCACCCACCCTGTCTGCCTGTGGGTTCACAGTAGGAGGCTCTCAGCAGAGGAATCCTCCAAAAGAAGCTGCAGGCACTGTTTCTCCCAAGCTGCCCATGTGCCTGGGGAAGGAAGAATAAAGCTGGGCACCTTCAAGCTCCTGGAAGAGGTTTCCCAGGATGCACATGATGAGAACTTAGCCGAGGTAGCAAGACTGGATCAGTACAGGCATGCATAGAAGTGCCCAGCCTGATGTAGGTCTCCTTTGATATTTTTAGAAATGTCTTTTTGGCATGAGTGAGGAGCTTTTCATATAGGACAGACAGGGCATGGGAATAAAGCAGGCATGCACATGAGAGCCCTCAGACAGCACTTGACAAGGCGCTTGGAGAATGTGACAGAGATTGAAAA
This sequence comes from Forpus xanthops, assembly GCA_032466535.1. Classification (NCBI taxonomy): domain Eukaryota; kingdom Metazoa; phylum Chordata; class Aves; order Psittaciformes; family Psittacidae; genus Forpus; species Forpus xanthops. The sequence continues at coordinate 32,841 of JASSUY010009679.1, read as the reverse complement.
TCTAATGCTGGTGAGTTCACAAAGGGAGAGAAAACCACCACAAACAACCAGCTCCTCTGAGTCCAAGGTCTTACAATTCCTCCTCAGCCTGTCATTCCTGCCAGCTGTATTCTGATGTGACAAACCCAAATTTTTAACATACCAGCGTGCTTTCCCCACCTTTCCTATACGGATTGCTCATTGTTCTCTCATTCCTTATAGCAGGCAACTGCTCCTTGCAATGTAGATGTTAGTCACAGGTTTCCTGAAAGCTGCAGCACAGGCTTTGAAACTAAACAACACATGCTATACAATAAGTCATAAAGCATGTGTGAAAAATAGTTGACACAGAAGCTGTCATGGAAACCAGTGCTACCAGAGAGCAGGCAGGCACAGAGCTCCTATTAAAGGCTGCAAAACTGAACACAAACGCTAATCACTAAGGCAGAATATATTAAATTTACCCTCATGCCCCATTCAGTCTTCACAGCAAGTTAGCTGAAAACTGCAGCAATTTCCTCTAGCAGCGCTGGATGGTAGTTAGTAGTAATTAAATTACCAGAAATCTTCTCATAGAGAAATTCTTTTCATCCTGTGTACCCTAGAAACTGTTTCTACTGACTAGGCACCACTCTTCTCCCAAGGAATAAGTCTGTTTAAAACAGACTATACACATTTCCCAAGTTTTTGGGTTATATTCTCCTACTTGATTGTCTCCCAGATCCCCTCAGCAACAATACACTGCTAGTGAGAAAAAGTCCAGGCTAGAAAAAGAAACGTGGTGAAATCAGATTAAGCTGTTCAGGCAAGATAAAGGGAGACAGACTGAAAACTACACAATACCCTGCTAGTATTAGAGGTATATCCTACACCGTGATCAAACCTGTGGTCTTTAGATATCAGCTAGAAGGGAATATATGCATGATATAAATACCTTTTGGCAACCCACAGGAAGAGGAGGAGGGAGGAACCTTGCCCTCTGTTGTAGACAAAATGACATACAGCCTTTCCCCATTCCTCAGCTTGCCACGTTTCTCAGATGGCCTCGCTGGCTGGCCTTTGGACAAGGGTGTTGCATGTTGTGATGTAATGGGGACGCACCAGAATTCATCCCTGATGGCAGCATTTACAGCTGAGGGTGATGCTGAGCTGTCTGATGTGGTCTGGATGGAGGTGCAGGATTCTATTTTTTCCCTCTGATGCTTGCTTCAGAAGATTTTGATGTATCCAAGGGCCAGAGCTGTGCATTTAGTGCATTTTTCGTGCTCTTTCTCAGGGCCTGTTCTTTATCTCAGTGACTTCAGAGAGCTTCAGGATTGCACTGGTTAAGTCTATGAGGAAAGCCAGCTTTTTCTGCTGACTCTACAAACACATAACAAGACTTTTACTGACCTATAAAGGAAGTGTCTAGGCCAGAATTGTCAATAATAGGGTACCAGCACTTACTTAATCGTATTTTTAATCCACCTAAATACCATAGGTTGGGAAGTTTATCGTACTCAAATGTTTATAGGGATCTTATTTTGCTCAAGAGGCTACAGAAAGAGAAATGATGGAGGAGAAAATTAAATCCTAATGAAGAAAAATTAGGACTGGTTAAAAACTCCTGATGAAGAAAAATGAGAGCTGGTTGAAAAAATTATCAGAATTCATTTCTGGACAGAATTCAGATCTTTCAGTAAGTGAAATTTTTTAGAGTATATGAAAAATGTGTGCTTTCTGTAGAAAATAGGTGCTCGTCATAACCTTTTGACTGAAAAGAAAGTGATTCTGCCAGATGATCCTGGCTAATCCTTTTTGGCTTATAGGTGAAAAGTTGCCTTGTTTCACAGGGAGATGCAAGGGGAAGAAGAAGGGTCAGGTAGGGAGGGGTCCAGTTACAGTTCTATAACGAAAGATTTTAAAATAAACTACAGAAGGCATCCCCCTCACTACAGATGAGAAAGGAAGAAGTATCCTGAAAAGGGAATGAGATATGAAAGTGTAAAATTAGCAACCTGGTCTACTGGAAGGTGTCCCTGACCATGGCAGGAGGGTTGGAACTTGATCATCTTTATGGTTCTTTCCAAACCAAGCCATTCTGTGACATAGATTTTATGACTCTATGGTTCTACAAGATGGTTTAGTGGTTGACTTGCAGTGATGGGTTAACAGCTGGACTCAATGATCTTAATAGGTCTTTTCCAACCTAAATGATTCTGTGATTCCATGATTAAAGCACTGACTCAGATTTAATGAGGTGGATAAGAATGACAAAGTCGGTGCTTTTTTAATGTAGGAGTCAGAATAAGGCCTTTGGACAAGACTAGAGTCTTTTCCACACATCCACTGCCTCCTTTAATGACAAGATCTCAAGTGCTGTTCACTGCACATACCTTGCTATTATGCTCCAGCATATTAAACTACAATATGCACATTTTTTGTGATATATAAAAGGTGCAAGCCTAGCTAACACAGATGGCTACGACAGTCATGATGGGAAAAGGACAGTATTTCCCATTAAACAAAGAGCCTTCAGTACATAAATATTGAAGTGTGACAGGAGATCAAGCTACAGTTCATCAGATTCACTGAAATCCAAAGTTCTTCTGTTGCCAACTCCATGTCAGCCTAGGTTTGTTTCTTTAAATGAAGGATGTGAATGCCACCACTCCAAAGAAGGCATTGTCTTTCCACATGCTCTTTCCCCACATGACAAAATGGGGAAGTGGTTATATTTCTGTCATTTCCCATTTAAATACTTCTACTGATGCTGCCAGGACCCATACAGAGCAAATCACTTTGGCTCTACTGATGTCAATATAGTGGGGAAAATTTACACTAGTGGAACTTGTGACCCAAACTGACTCAAACCTCAGTGTTTTTTTCTACAAGATAGACCCTAGAAATGCCAGTTTTATCTTCCAAGCTTGACAAAAGCAGCTTAAAGGCTCTCCCATCACACTCAAAGTGGGAGCTGATAAGGCTCAAAATCCAGAAATTGCTTACTTTACAACTCTAATTCCCTTTCAAGCTGACCTTCTGCCCTGAAAGCCTAAAACCCCTCACCAATGACTAAATTTAGGCAACTAAAGAACTGGAACATCTGGGAATAATAACAGCAGTCTACTTGGAAATGGCATTTACATACCATTGTCTAGAAAGCATCACCATGCTGCAAAAGCTTTGCAAAATGCACTTTGTAGATTTCAGACTGGAAAATTACATGCTAGACAATTAGTGTGTCACCAGAGCTAATGAGTGACAATCATGTGCAGTAATAATTCAGTTACTTAAAATGAAAAACCTTAAAACAAGGCTCAGCAATGTACCTGGAAAAAATAAAAACTTTAAAAAGAGTCCATAACTTTCTTCAACCAGAATGCTTTTTATGATCTTTTGAAGGTGTATTTCAACACTGCCCTTCTAATATCGAAAATGTAAAGCCATCAACAGTTGACCAGTGCCTGAGAAAGAGGAAATCAAACCGGTGGGTATTTTCACCTCCCAAGCTGAGCAGCACGTGAAAAAACAAACAAACAGCCTTCAAGATTTCACAGCACTTTCTTTTGATTGCTTCCTTTTAAAGGGGTCTGCAAAGCTAAATGGAGCTCTGGGTCAATATTAGCAACATTAATTGTTTATCCAACCTGCTCTTCATCACAGCTTCCCTAGGGCTGTGCAAGTTGAACATGTAAGTAAGCAAAATTACTAATCTCAGCTAAAAGTTCTTTGTAGATATCTAGAATTCTGTTAGTCTACCTTCTGATTCATTGAGAATCCTTAAATGCTTTGGTAGTGTTGAATAATAACAACTAACAAGCTTACTTCTTAACAGCCAGGGGAGCAGTAGTAAATGTGGGGTCTGGCTTGACCTAAGACTAGATGCTCAGGACTGTCCTGTGTCAGCAGCAGGTGATAATTTGCTGAAGCTTATGTCTAAGCTTGCAGTGAAGTGCAAAAAGAGCAGGTTACAGTTACACAGGACATCATATTCATATGCCCTCTAATGTGAGGACATATGTTCTTGGGTGGGGGCTAACAGCTGCATCTGGATAGACAGCTGGGAAAATCCAGGCAATTTCAGGATGACGGACCAAGACTTGCAAATATCTTCATGCTGTGGCCAAGAGCTGAGGTACAGACAGTCAAGAATCCATTTGCATCTGGATGCATCAGTACACTGAGTATTTAAAAGCATCTGATGTACCACACTAATACATGGACAGATACACAGGACCAGGTTCTGACCTCCATTTGAGGCAGGTAATCCACTGCATGTGGCTGAGATACTCATTCAGATTTACATCTCTGGCTCTGCCTGCTTCCAGTCATGTTATAATTAAATGCTTGCTATACTAGTACACTAGTACTAATTCTTGGACTAATTAGGAACACCTGGGATTTAGCAGCACAGCACCAATACAGAAAGCAAACAGAAAACAAGACTGTGGGACTTGTCAGCATTTGCCAAAGTCAACATATAGACACTTACATACCAACCTCTACCACAGCTGAAAGCAAAGGCTAGGCTCCAAAGTCCAACAGCATGTCCACACCGATTACTGAGATCAGCATCAAGGTCACTGTTACAGTACGATCCAATGACCATCTGAGTTGCAAACCCCCCTTACACTTTGCCACCATCACCAGGTGCAGTCAAGGGAGTTTTGCTGAATCCCAAACATGAATTCAGGACCAGCCTTTGTCTGTCTACTGTGTATTTGGAATTTACTCAGGAACACAGGACATCAGTCCAAGAAGATCCCCTGAGATTCCACCTCACTCCCACTCCCCCTGCACCTCACTTCCTCTTCCACCTTCCCCTAAGTAGTAGTAAGTCTGTGAGGGTATGGTAAATCACCATTTCAGATAGGACTGATTCCTTGAGGAAACTCTGGAAGGAATCTGAAATACACTTTTTTTGTGAGAAGCTTAAAAAACTATGGAAAAGCAGCAGAACCCGGATACCTTGGTGTGCACTACAAGGTGCAAAGCCTGAAGAGGAAGGGCAGTTCACATACTACTTATCTGGTGGATGCAGGTCCACTCAGCAACCCTTGCTCCATCTACCATGTCACACTTCCTCTTCAGCTCACGTTGGTGACAGTACAGTGTCCACGTGCTTGCTACACGCTTGGCAAGTGCTGAGGTCAAACTGAATTCCCACTGCCTCTCTGATTTCAGCTCCAGGCTCACTTAAAAATCCAAAGCTGTATCATGTAGCATGCATTCTTTAATTTTAAAATTAACTTCTGTGGGGACAAAAGGTGAAATAAAGTAAGGAAATAGGACAGGGAAAGGCAAAGGAAATTGCTTTACTGGAACACATTTTATTAATTTAGGTACTGCCTTTTTTTCAGCTGGCCAAATAATTGTCAAGGCTGTTTCAAATCCTGCAGAGGAGTTTGTGGAGACTTGAGTGATATGCACTTGTCATGACTCACTCAGTCAACTTAAGGTTCCCAAGCATCAGCCTCTGAGCCAACAGGACACTTCATGTCTCCACTAACAAAACCAATAATTAGAATTACAAAGAGTGACAGCTATGAAAAATAAACAGCAACAAAAATTAAAGACTCCAAAGTCACCCAACCAATGGGAGCTAAAGTTTATGTACTTGGTTTTAAAAAGACCTCGTAGAGCTCCCCTGTGGTCTTCTGGCAATTTGATTTAATTTAGTCTGTCCCTCCAATAAATAATTTTTAAATTAAAAGAAAAAGGGAAAAAAAAAAGCAACCCAAACACTGTAGTGCATTTGTCCAGTGCTCAGGCTTGGTTGATTACAGCAGCTCCCTAGCTTCCAGGAAATCTTGGAAAGCTTTAAAAGCCAGACAGCTGTTACTGGTTTCATGAATTCTTCTCTTCTGCAGATGTTTCTTCCTTCATTTACATCCTAATAGGGCTCACCACTTCCAGTCACAGTCAGCTAGGAAGGTGAGAGTCCTTGCCTCTATAGAAACTGATCATAACCAAATATATAGCCTGTATATATTTGTAGGTATACAGGGCTCCATACCAGTAGGACAGTAGAAGCTATTCCTGGTCCTGCCCCAGGACCACTGGAGAAGTAAAAGGAGAATTTAAATACATATTTTTAACATAAACAGTTGAGCTACTCTTGCTTTTAGTACCTGTTACACACAGGTCAACTAACACCACTGACTTCTGGACCATTTCTTTGGATGCTTGGGCTTGCCCTACTCTGTTCTATAGGCCCTCTGATCAGGCAAATCATTTGACATTCCAAAGGACTCACCTTTTTCACTTTTGCCTGCCTTTTGTAGCCTGAAACCATCACCTGCCTCCTTTTCAGAGGTCTCCCCCAAGTCCCTTTTAGGTTCTGATCATGTCAAGGGTAATTTGCAAAGCCAGACATGCAAACTTCAGCTTTCCTCTGCTGCCCTTTGGGGTTACAGCACTGCCTTGCCTTTCTCCAGCCCAAGTCTGCACCAATTTTAGCAGAGAGATATGCACTGAAATCTGCTGAAAGGAGGTGAAAGTCAAAGAGATAGAAAACAGATCGCATCTCAACAAGCATACGAAATTCTGCAGCTAAACATCACACACTGCAGTATGAAATTAAGCTCTCTAGGCATGTTCTCAAACTGAAGGCTTACAGTAGACTCAACTCCTGCAGGCTGGACTGTATGTGAGTGCTTGGTGGCTGCCAGAGCATCTTGCTCCTTCAGCACCATAGGGTGTGCTGGCCTGCAGTTGAGGTCCATGAGCTGAATGCCATCTTCCAGTCAACATTACATAAAGCTTTTGAGTTACTGAATTTCCTTCACAGGTGCTTCATTCCGGACAGCTGTTTGTCAAAGATCCACCCCACACTCTCTGTAGTTGGCAGTAAAGTTATCAGGCACAAAGCCAGATCCCAGCACCACAGCACTAGCTTTGAATTTTCATGGAGCAAACTGCATGCTTACTTTCATCCTCCTCCCAGCTGTATTTTACAGACAAACACCCATCAGTCACAGCTGGATTGAAAAGTTTCATCTATCCTCACTCCCTGATCCTCCTCCTTTCCCTTTTGAGACATTGGTACATCATTGTCCAACAAATATAAAAAAACCCTGATCTATTTTGAGAGCAATGTCAAAGGCTGCTTTTACTGTTAGTTTGAGAGAAGGGCCATTCAGTGCAATGGATATGAGGACAGAAATTTAAAACACCAAAACCCTGAATGCTTTATTATATTCTGAATAGGAGCAAATAGTATCTGTGTGATTTTCTAAAAAAATGGTGGTATTTAAGCAAATCTTCATTTTATGTTGAAATACAGTTTTTATATTTTTCCTTATCCCTTGGGGGTGTTGGTCAATGAAAAAATAAACATGAGCCAGCAGTGTGTGCTTGCAGCCCAGAAAGCCAACTGTATCCTGGACTGCATCAAAAGCAGTATGACCAGCAGGTCAAAGGAGGTGATCCTGCCCCTCTATCCTGCTCTTGTGAGACCTCACTTGGAGTATTGTGTGTAGTTCTGGTGTACTCAACGTAAAAAGGACATGGAACTGTTGGAACAAGTCCATGAGGAGGGCCAAGAGGATGATCAGGGGGACTGAAGCATCTCCTATATGAAGATAGGATGAGAAAGTTGAGGCTGTTCAGCCTGGAGAAGAGAAGGCTGCGTGGAGATCTCATAGCAGCCTT
>JASSUY010009679.1:14950-25127 GCA_032466535.1 Forpus xanthops | reverse complement strand
TAAGGGTGGTGAGGCACTGGAATGGGTTGCCCAGGGAAGTTGTGAATGCTTCATCGCTGGCAGTGTTCAAGGCCAGGTTGAACATGGCCTTGGGTGGTATGGTTTAGTGAGAGGTGTCCCTGCCCATGACACAGGGATTGTAACTAGATGATCTTAAGGTCCTTTCCAACCCTAACTATTCTATGATTCTATGATTCCTGCCAAGCAGGTTCTTCCACACAGTCCGCTTTGTCTCTATTCCTTGTATTGATCAAGATTTCAGGATTTTGCTTGTGAAGACCTTAGTTTTACAGTCACATTTTTTCATATGAAACTTTTCCCCTCTTTACATTCTTGTCACTTCCGTTCGCTTAATGCTGGGTTTTTCACATGACAAAATAACAAACACATGATTCAAAAGACATAAATGCTAATGGCCATCTCCCTTGAGGAACAGATACTCTTGCTTTCTAGATAACAGTACTCAGACACCTGCTTACATGCTGGCACACACACATGACTGCACACAACTACACTTTATATATGGGACCCAACCCTGGCATGTGTGGCCAGTTTATGGCCAGCACAGTCTCAGCGGTGGCTCTATGGATTCTCAATGTCCCTTGATTCTTACAGATTTACCTTTCTCATCCATTCAGTCAATGTTTCATATAAACATATTTCAGCCTCTGATCTGTTTACCTTCTGAATCAGACCGCATTTCATAGCTACTAAGTGCAGAATAAAACTCATGAGAAAAGCTACCAAAGCTTATTTGGCAAGGATGTTAAGCAAACAAGGACCTGCTTTAAAAAAAAAAAAAAAAAAAAAAGGTTTCCTTTCACTAGAAGAAAAATTACTTTGGTGTTTATATTGCCAGCAAAGCAAGTTCAGTAGCACAGTAACTGTAGAACTTTGCTGGGACATTGATTTACTACATAAAATATCTTAATAAATGAACACCATTTCCTGAAACACCTCTTCTTGTCTGCTTCCTATCCAGGTTTTGGCATGATTGACTTTTGCTTAGCATTGAGATCTGATGAGATCATAACCCACACCAGTATGCTGAGAATTAAAGGAAGAAGTCAACCAACATCATCAGAAGCCCTAAATTGTCATTCAAGTCGACACTGGTGGGCTACATGCCTTTTGGAAGTAATTACCATATAGCTGTTGGCAAGGTGCTTAAGAAATCACCTTTTGTCCTTTGATTTATCTTTATCAGGAAAATAACCAGACAACGAATGAGTTTCAGTTGTTCCAAGCCACTTATCTTTCTCTAGAGGAAAATGGAGGAAAAAGTGAAACAGACATTTTTGCAGTACTTTGAAGGCTGCTACATGCGGTAAAAAAAGCAATGCCAAAATTCTGAGTCAATATTACAACAGTCAACTCTGTCACTATACTAATGACCTGCAAGTATCACTTTACACCCTTCTTCATATATTATCTCCCTTACACCTAATCAATCCCATTGTAATTTCAAAGTAATTTGTAGAATCCGTTATTATTTGTCCGTGGAAAGGAAGGACCATAGTCTTCAGGGTCTGCTTCATAAGCCATGAAAATACAGATCAATTGGCAACATTTAAGGATTATTGCAATCATTCTTTATAAATTTCACTCTAATTGCTAGGTTGCCATCGACCATGCCCATGCCAACAGTTCCCAGTAATAGGCTTCTTCACTTGAGGAGTAAAAGAGATCTGGCAGTAAGTGGTAGGTAGTGTCAGTGGCTTTCCTGAGTAATTTCCTGAGTTCCTACAAAAAATGAACCTATAAGACAGCTGCCTTAAAGTTCAAGAGGCATAATCAGACACAGATGTGAAACAAGGGCAGCTCTTTGGCTTCAGTGAGAGGAATACATCATTTTGATCACACTTTTCCATTGGCGGCTAATTAGTTCCAATAAAATTGAGTGTACACTGTCAGGGCTCTGAAAAGTCACTCACTCCCAGAACACAGATAACAAAACACTCTGCCTGACCCACCTGTGCTGTCATTGACACAAAACTGCTGATGTTAGCATTTTTTTCAAAGATGTCTTAACAGCTGTTTCATACTCATTAGAAGTATTTCCCCCAGCCTTTCTAACTACATCAGTTCCTCTCCACCCACTAGATACAGCCCTATACTGCTGCTGCAACCTGTCTGGGTTTGTAACAGCCAGTCATAGCTGAAATATGCAAGCCTAAGTCCAGGTTTTCTGAAAAGCCATCTCCACCTCTTCAAGTGATGGAGCCTTGGAAGATAGAGCACACATTAGCAGGCACCACTGAAGGCCAGGCAGTATTAACCTTCATGGAGGCTGGCTGCTGTCCAGTGAAAGCCACCTGGAAGACCAGTAGAGGTGAGGCTCAGACAGAGAGAATAGGAATACTCGGAAGACTGCTGCTCTCAGAAAACACTGCTTATGACCTCAGATGGAGTCTCTGTAAGCAATTCAAGTGGTTGAGATAGTACATCACAGTGTTGCAGTTTTGCACCGAGATGATTGATTGCTTTCATTGTGGTGTTTCATATTTTTCCCCATCCTTAACCAAAAGGAGCTAAGATTTTGTCTAAGACTTGTTAAATCAAGAGGGAGAATCCCATTGACCATAAAGCAGAGTGCATCAGTCTGTTTCCAAAGACACATTGTTGGTTTGACTCCAGCAGTGTGAGAAGATTGAAGATGCATACACTGTATTTACAGACTGGTTTACTCTTTGGAAAAATTCTTGATTGAATCCTGTAATGCTTCCCCTTTCTGTGAATTATCTTAAAGATAGTTGCTTTGACATAATCCAATAAAAATTACTCTTCCTTACTAAAATAACCATACCCTTGAATGACTATAGTGAATTTGCATTTGGAAAAATACAAAAGAGACAGATCTTACATGTTTTGCTCCTGTTAAGTGAGCATATTTTTCTGCAGCATTCCACCTCCTCCCCTTCACAAAGAAGCCTGCAGGTGCAAAGTGGGATTTTTTTGTGGGGTCTCTATTCACCAAGCCAAGGCACTGTTCAAACCCAGTACCCTGACAGTCTGATCTTTTCACTGTAGAGCTAGATAACAGCAGAAGCTCGTGGCCTTCTCTTTAATCAATACTGTATTCCCTGAGGAGGCTAGAAGCCAGCCAGGATCAGAAGGGACAAGCTATGGTCATTGCAGGTCATGGCTGTATTTGCTTTCTGGCTTCCTTCCAAAGTAATACCTTTTCTTGGACCAGAGTTTATTTTGCGTTCTGAAAATATTCTCAACAACACCATTTCCCTTTTCAAGTTATTTTTTGCACAGCCCTTTGGGAAACACTGTAATATGCTGGCCAGCATGTGTGCGTGAGCGTGTGCATGCCTGGGTCTCACACCACCTCCCAGGACAGCCTTAGAGCTTTCCCAACAGCTTCTGACCTCTGCAATTTCTATTAAGTCTTGAGTGCTTGCTCATTGCCTAGTAGGTGCAAACATAACTAGTGGCAATACAAACAACTGTGGATTTAGGAGACCTAGGCCTAAACTGTGTCTCGTCCTTTCACTCAATATTGTATCTTTTTTTTTGAACATCATATGCAGCTCAGCCATGAGAACATCACGTTGTGAAGTTAAACCAGGAAGGATACCTGTCCCAGTAATTGAAAGAGAAGCAACCACACTACCAAAATCCTGACAACATTCTGGCTAGCCTGCCTGGTAGTTCTGACGCCAACAATGGCCACCTGACATTTCTGATCTTGTTTCATGTTCATAGAGACCACATACACCTTAGCCTAGGTCGTATCCATAGATATCATGAAGATAGTTGTAGAAAGGAGCTACATTTCTAGCTGGCATCCTCTGATCTAGAATCTCTAGTTGTCATAATTCCTCTCATGTTTGAGCCTGAGAAGATATAGTTTGCATAGTATGCCTTTCACCTCCAGTTCAGACACCAGACCTACTAAACAGTCTCAAAACTTCTGGACGACAATAATGTTGGGTCATGGCTGATCACTTCTCCATTTAGGAAATGGAAGACTAAACAGTACTCTGGTTCCCGCAGCAACAAAGACACAGGCCATTTCCTTCAGCCCCATCCTTTAGTTTTCCAGAGGATGTTTACCTACACACTGCTGGCGTTAATCATGTAGTTCAGGTTCAGGGTCTTCTTGTGTACCAACCGCAGGATGAACTCATGGAGCAGATGGACCCGCATAGTGTCTCTGCAGGTAAAGAATGGCTTCATGAGTAGAAGCAAAGAGTGTTGATTAACCTTGCTTAAAAATTACTTGTCCCTACAGAGTATTTGTTGCACCAGAAAAACAGCAGTCTGAATCATGAGACATCACATTCTGTATTTTTAAATGTCTCTCTATATTATTCCTCTCTCAGTCACCATGTGGCTAAATCAGGCAATGCTTTCCATGGGTGCTGGACTGAATGTAAAATGTCAGGGCTGCCTCCTGAACTGTTTCCCTTTTAGAAAAGAAAGAGAAAAGCTGAGCTTGAGCCAAAGAATTCACACTTCTGACTCTGGCTTTGGGTTCAAGTAGCAGGGTCAGCAGGGACATTGTGGTACCTACTAAGTATTCTAGTGTTGGAAAATGTAGTTTTCTTGAACTTTAGGTTTTCTGTTGGAAAAATATGTCAGTAGAACTGAGCCTGGGGAGAGAAGGGAAGCATGGAAGGAGTCAAGAAGAAACATTTCACTGATTTCCTTACATCCCCATCTTCTCCAACAGACCATACTAACCTCCCAGCTGTCTCTTAATTTACCTGTAAGCAGAGACAGTGTGAGCTGCACTTTCCCTTATTCTTCCCTATTGAAATTACCTCTTTAATGCAAAGGTAGGAAGTACAACTGAATATTTCTTTATACTTCCCTGGTGGTTTACATGTATAGCACTAGTCTGAATAACTGTACTGAAGAAGGAGAGTACATGCTCCCATCGGCTCAGGACACTGCACAGCCTCTACACAGCTCTTGTCCCAGTCCATTCTCAACTGCATCTCACTTGTGTTTTTCTTCTGCTCTCTATCTTAAACATGAACTCACATGCAAAGTGATCTCCAAACAACTGCGAAAAGCAACTGCAGCAAAGGCAACTGAGTGAATGAGTTGGATTGCTGTGCTGCTCAGAGTGCCCTAGCCAGGGCAGACCAAAGGAAAAGAGAGTAACAATTTTGGAACAGGCAAGTCCCACTAACAGATTTAATTTCTTATGTCTGTGGGCAGCTTCTCAACAATATTAGAAATCTTTTCGGTGTTTTCCCAAAGAGTGGGTGGATGAAGTGGGGAAAATATTTTCAGGAAATGAATCTTCAGGACCACTGCCGAATCTGTGATCCATTAAGCTATCTGAGATGAACCACTTCCACAGCATGTATCATTCATGTAGCCATCACACACTTTACAGAAAAAGTCTCCCCCACTATGAAGATAAATGCTGTGCCTCCTTCACATCCCACTTCACCATCCCTGGATCCGCACTGTGCTACACAGGTGCAGAGGAAAGGGCCACTATGTGAGTAAAAGCATCACACTTCTACTCATGACCTCACCTGGAACACCAAGAACTTCTCAGGATCTAAAAACAATCAATTCTTTCTTCAGCCAATGCTTTACCCAAGTGTTCAGTAGAAGGCAGCTTTACTGTAAAAGTTGCTTTCCCATAATACTTCTAAAGCTTCTCTGCCTAGATTCATGTCCTTCTGTTAAATAAAGATAACAGCCTGCACCTCTAAAGTTGACTAAGACAAAATAGTTTCATGTTTCAATAAATGTTTAGGCTTTTGACAGACAGAGATGGTTAGATTATTATATATATGGTATGGAGATAGTGCAATGTTAAATGGCTAATGATCTAGAAGAAAGCAAGCTCTGCCCTAACCACTGTTTTTGCAGGCCCATTAATATCTATAATTCATCCTAATAATTGGCAGATAGTTGATCTACAGCAGCTAAGTAATTTTGGCCATTCCCACATAGATAACAAAAAATCTTGCTGATTAAACAAAATACTGATTCTGTTGGTGCCAACAAATCCTTGTGTGTTGACACGGGATCTGGGCTAGCAGAGTTCATGAAGACCAGGGATGCTCTATGCTGGCTAAAACCCACTATGGCAAACTGTGGTTGGACTGGCAGGACATGTAGCTACAACATTACTGTCAATGAAGAGAAGGTGGCAGAAAATAAAATCCTGATCTTAAAGCATCTGCTGCTATTACTTATATACAGCTTCCAGGAAGGTAGAGTTGCATAGCGTCATTAGCTTGTGCCAGCCATCATGTGAAGTTCTGTCAAGACTGTGATTTATAGAAAGACGGATGTGCCCTCATGCCTCAGAACTACTTTCCAGTAAGAGGAGCTTTTAGACTCTGCTGAAGAAGACACAAGAAAGAAGTATGCAGTAAAAAATAAAACCACCCTGATTTTAGTGAAGCCTCCTCCTTATGGCTGCCACCCACTCAGCTTCAGAGAAATAAACACTGCAAAGTGGACAAACCACCTCCAGCACCCAGACACTGATGGCGTGCTCTGGGATGCATTAAACTTTCTGACGAAGAACAGCAGCACCAGTGAACTTGTAAGGTAACAGCAAAATACACAGAGCTAACCACTGGTCATATGTGCTGCTAAGACAACCAGAGCTGGGGTTCCCCTCTTGGCACCAATCCAGTACTTAGAAAAATGCTGCTGTTAGACGCAACTCCAATTCAGCTGTCAACACCATCTAGCTTCTGGGCCTACACACTGCTGCTAACATCTGCCTTTGAAGAGATGATCTGAACCTTTATAAACTCTGTCAAATCTAGACAGTGACCAACCTTCTGCCTCAGACCAATCCACAGTTACACTTAACAGAACCACTTAACATAACAGGACATAACAGAACCTCTTAGTTGAACTAAGAGCAGATTTGTCATTAGCAAGGCTCTGTGCTTTAGATTCTTTCAGGATATGTGACTGATGCTGTCTAAGATGGAAATCATAACACAGGCAAGACTTGGCAGTGTAGAGAATTCCCCCTCCTCACCTCAATAAAGTTGTATCCTTGGTCCTTGTATCGTTCCAATTACTTCTGGAATATCACCGGGGAATCGGGCAGATGTAAGCCTTCTGGACATGAAAAGCAGACAACAGCTTGGAAGGAAAAAAAACAAAACAAAACAAACCCAAACAAAAAAAAAAAAAAACAAACCTGAACCAAAAACCCAAGACAAACAATTTGATTTGATTTCATTGTGATCTATTACTTTTGCAGATAGATGAAAACTAAGGTACAAATCTGCATTGATTCTCTATCAGTTGACACTGGCTACAAGAAGTGGTAACAAAGTCTTGCAAAACCTATGATAATCTTGATAAGAACTTTCATTATTGGCCACTGAGTTAAAAAAAAAAAAAAAACAACAAAAATCACCCCACAAACCTAACAAAACCCAACAAACTAACAGTCTGTGGTCATCTGGCAACGTCAAAACAGCCACTATAGAAGTCCATTCCAGAATTTCAACAGTGCAATCAACAATCATCATTTGCTCCCACACATGCTGTTCAAAGCTAAGCTTTTCCCTGTCCTCAGCAGCACATAGCTGTGCTTTCACAGTGGAAGGACAAAGCAGCATGGATTTGACATGCACTCTCAACATGATATTATTTGAAGAAAATGTGCACAAGAAACCTCAAACAATTCTTCAACAGATTGCAACTCTGTTCTCTCTGCATCTGGTTTACACCTGCTTTCATTACAACTTGTTTCAAGCTAAGCCTCCTGATTATTAACCAGAACAAATTGCTCTCATGTTCCCTTCAGCTCAGTAATCAGGGGAAGATTTCATACCCATAAAAACACATTAGATCGCTGTGATAACACTTCTGGGGGAAGGGGAGTTAATAAGAAACTCCTGCCAGCCTGGACACATTAGATACCTTTTCTTGAGTTAATGCAGGAGGATGAGCTCCCCACCTTCAATACATTGACTCAAGCTAACGCTGTCCACATAAACTACCACCAAAGCATAAAGAAATGTCCTGTCATACTTCCTAACTTTGCATTAAACAGGTCCTTTTGCCAAGGAAGAGTAAAGGAAGGAAGTCACAGCTCACATGCCCTTGATTATAAGTAAACCAAGAGACAGCTGGGAAGTTAATCTCAGATGTAGCATTTGCAGAACATTGTCTTTGATGCAACACATCTCTCCCTTGTGATATACTGCCTTCCTGTAAGCAGCTGTGAGTCCTTTAAAATATTGCTTTCCTAAGGGTGATGTACACAGAAAACAGGTAGCTATCTGAAGCACATATTGGTGTGCTTAACTCCAGGGAGGCACAAAACCTATGCCTGGGCTGTTCCATATTACCACGTGCAAGACTGGAGCCCAGAGATTACTTCTGCAGCATCCACGTCAGGTGGAATTTTGCTGTCAACCTCACTGCAAGCAAGATTAAGTTTCTGAAGGCTCCAGCTGCAGTTCCTTCAGCAAACTAAACTGATCCCTGCGCTCACTGCTACTGAAAAAGTGAAAGGGTCTTGCTGACCCTCTCTACCAATAATTTTCATCTATATTAGTCAACCGAATCTGGTCACAGATGGACACAATGCACAGCACTGCCGGCAGAAAGAAAGAGGGGTGACACAGCCAGGAACAAGAGCAGGAGACACACATGCTACCTCTCAACAGAAGTGTGTTAACCAAAATACTGCCAGAGAAGACTTCAAAATATAAGCAAAACTGAGTAGTTGCATAACAGTGGTGCTGATGGAAAACCAGGAAAGTACAATAGTAAAATAGTCCTATATTCCTTAGGCCAGACAGCTGAGTGGCAGTGGGACAGACTGGACCAGCTAACTGATCTACCAGGACTCCAGTCTGAGGATGACCTATTTCATCCAATGACCACAGTACCAGTACTGCTCACATGGAAGGTGCAAATGCCCAGTCAGCAGCAGAAGGGTGCACAACAGCACAATGTTCACCAACAGCACAGCTGTTAATTACCTGTGAACCTCTATCTCCAATACAAGGGTCCCAAGTGCTAGGAAGGAACTATTCTGCTCTGATTTACCAGCCACCTGGTTGTATTAGTTTGTCACAATCTGATTATTCAAGGCTGCGGGGAATTTAAGAACATGCTGTGCTCCTAGTTCATAGTATGTTTAAGTATATGCTCTGCTTTTATTTGGTACTAGGTCTTCACTGTGTGATTTAAGAGTTGCAAGTTGACAGGTTGCCAGCAGCATACAGTATATGGGGGCTGATGGTTTTTGTTGCTTAACTATTGTTTAAATAAAATCTTAATTGCAAGTGGAAAACCAAAATCACCTGGTCAGTCAGGCCAGGTCTGTTCTGAAGAGAGTTTCCAAAGCCTGTTCTTAGTTTGATAATTGCGTAGTTCAACCCAGTCCAGAAAAAATTACTGGAGTTAACAATGCAAAAGGACTTGCTCCAAAAAATACCGAACTCCTACTCAAGAGTCAAAAACAGCTGGAGAGCACCATCTATTGGCCAGAAAAAAAATCGCTGTTATTGATACTTTTTTGCTTTCTGTAACTCAAAGCCAAGCACACCCTCCACCACAGCAGAAGGCCAGATCTCCCACCAGCAGATCCCTAGCTATGCACAGTAGGGTATGCCCGGCTGCAGTGCAGCCCTGCAGGAAGTGAGAAGGCACTCCAACACACTGCACACCTACAGATCCTGAGCAGGGGCAGATCTTTGACACTGAGGGCAGAAATTTTGCTTTGAATGTATATGACCCAAGGGCCAGCTGCTGAGACGAGGACAGTTCAGGCAGTCCTAGTGCTTTATTTCATTGAATCATAGAATCACAGAATGGTTTAGGTTTTAAGGGACCTTAAAGCCCATGCCATTCCACCCCCTTTGCAATGGGCAGGGACTCCTCCCACTAGATCAGGGCTCAAAGCCCTGTCCAGCCTGGCCTTGAACATCTCAAGGGGTGGGGAAGCCACAGTTTCTCTAGACAACCTGTACCAGAGCCTTGCCACCCTCACTGTGAATAATTTCTTCCTAATCATAGAATAGTTAGGGTTGGAAAGGATCTTAAGATTATCTAGCTCTAATCCCCCTGCCAGGGGAAGGGACACCTCCCACTAAATCATGTCACCCAAGGCTCTGTCCAGCCCGGCCTTCAACACCACCAGTGATGGAGCATTCACAACTTCCCTGGGCAACCCATTCCAGTGCCTCAACACCCTTACAGTAAAGAA
>JASSUY010009679.1:0-14812 GCA_032466535.1 Forpus xanthops | reverse complement strand
GAATTTCTTCCTCACATCCAATCTAAACTTCCCCTGTTTAAGTTTGAACCCATTACCCCTTGTCCTCTCACTACAGTTCCTCCCCAGCATCCCTGGAGGCTCCCTTCAGATACTGGAAGGCTGCTATGAGGTCTCCACTCAGCCTTCTCTTCTCCAGGCTGAACAGCCTCAACTCTCTCATCCTATCTTCATATGGGAGGGTGCTCCAGTTCCCTGATCATCCTTGTGGCCCTCCTCATGGACTTGTTCCAACAGTTCCATGTCCTTTTTATGTTGAGGACACCAAAATTGCACACAATACTCCAAGTGAGGTCTCACAAGAGCAGAGTATAGATCTAATCTAAATCTACCTCTTTCAGTTTTAAGCCATGTCCCCTTGTCCTGTCACTACATTGTAAGAAGTTCCTCTCCAGATTTCTTTTAGGCCCCCTTTAGGTATGGGGAGAGTATTATAAGGACTGCCAAAAGCCTTATCTTCTCCAGGCAGAACAAACCCAACTCTCTCAGCCTTTCTTCATAAGAGAGGTGTTCCAGCCTTCTGCTCATCTTCGTGGCCTCTTCTGGACTCGCTCAAGCAGGTTCAATGTCATTTTCCTCTTTGCCAATAACCGATGGTACCAGTGACTTCATGGCACAACTAAGCTACTGGTGTTTTCTTATTCTGGCTTCAGACAACCACTGACCTGAAGGTTCATCCCACAGAACAGCATCATCACAGACCCATGAAATGAATTTCAAACTGGTACTTGGCCATTGTCTCCACACGGTGCTGAGCAAATTCATCAGCCCCTTGGCCTCTCTCTCCCCATGCACACAACAGCATTTCCTGTGTGTCTTCATCCAGAAAGGGCAGGAGAGAGACAGCCTACGTCAGTGCCTGTATTCTTGTGACATCCCATCAACTGCCCCATTAAATGCCGGATTGTCCAGAAAGTATATTTTTGATTGCATAATTCTGTTTCCAAGGATTCCAATTCCAAGCTGGTCTTATCTTTGGAGTACCTCTACTTAGATGACTAAGTTTAGATTTCAAGGGTTGGCCCATGAATCCTACTTTTAACTGTAAAACACAGTTCCTTGGGGAACACTTTTATTAGAGCTGGCTAACACTTTTGGCCAGCAAAGCAGGAAAGAAATCTTAAGTAGCTTTTCACTACTTTCTGCCTAATTGCTATTTGTGTTTATTAGAAACACCATGAAGGCATAAAAATGAAGTTAATGCTATCCTTGCACCTAACCAAGCAGGTCACTACCATACTCCATGGCACTTGCGATCTCCTGGAAAAGGCTCCTTAGAAGTCAAATAGATTGAAAGGCCTCACTGCCCACCTCCAGCAAGGTCAGAGGGATCTGGCTGTGATACAAACTTAAAGAGGGGAACAGAGCAAGGCACTGCTGCAGAGAAGCTGAGTGGATCAGATTCTGCATGGCTATGAGGAAGGCTCTGAGCTGCCCAAGCAGTTAAGTCCATAGCTAAGTTATGAGGGGATACAAACATCAAACTTCCGACAACCAAAATCTGGATCCCAATCAGAACATCTCAGCTCAAATCAAACACTGAGAAAGTAAACTCAGCAGTGGCAACAACTGCAGCCTCAGCATCTCTGGAAAGGTCTTCCCACAATAGCAAATTTCCTGATCTAAAATTACAGGATGAAACAACACAAAACTAACTGTACTTCATGGGAGGGTGAGGGTCCTCTTTTGTCAGACCTCTTCCCCATGATCCGTATTCAAACTGGCCTGGATACAGTAAGGTATGCCACAGTGCAGAAATAGAAAGGTGGGCCATGATAAACTGCAGCAAGTGCTAAAATAAACCAGCACCAATAAGCTAAGCTCTATGACAAATTTCTGCTGCTGAGTGGAGAGGAGACAGTTAAATCAGAAGCAAAAATTGTGGTTGACAAATAACTTGATACAATTAGGAGAAAGATAAATCAGCCTGTTAGCTACTACAAAAGACACAAGCGAAGGAACATCTAGCAGACAGCACCCTGTCTGAGCTGCTGAAGTGGAATTCCCCTTGGGAGAAGGCTGGCGGGTCCGAGATCTCAGGGAAGAGAACACAAATTGGAAAATAATGAAGCTGGTCTACGGCGATTGCTATAGAGGTGACAGCGCTGCAAAACAAAGGGATTCTGGAGTCCGAATTAGGGCAGTGGGAGAGATCAGCTTGCACATACAGCAAGGGGTTGGGTTACATGTAATTGCTCCTGTGAAGAGTGGGTGGTTTGCAAGTGTTATGACAGCTGCAGAGCAGAGGATGTGTCTGCTATGAGACAATACAAAGCTCGACCAGAAAACAGGGAGGCACAAGTCACCAAACTCTGTCACAGGGAAAGTACTTTGTCCCAAGGCATTTGCACTACGTGGGGACTCCAGAAGCAGATAAGTTTATCTGTACTTACAGTCATCTATTCATTCCCTCCCAGCATCCAAGGAGCACAGAGCACCTCTTCACAGACAAATAAACTGCAGGGCAGCTAACAGTTCCATTCACTGCACAAAACCACGCATTAACCATATGTGTGGGACTTTCTTCTCACAACTTGCAGGTCAGGGCTGGGAACAGTTATTTTTCAAACTGTGCCTACCATATTTGTCAGATTTTCATCCTCAGTGCTTGAAGGCAAAAAATACTTTAATTGCATGCTCTTAACATGACAGGTTGTCTTGCCAATATAGTCTATATTCAGAAGTTCCTGGAACTGCACAGCTAATTACAACATGATTTTAACCTTTAAATGACTGATACACAATCTCACCTTTTAACTCCATCTTTACATCTTTTATCTCAAAATGCATTTGGCAACTAGCCCCTCTGTCTACACTTTCTATTTAAGACACTTAATACAAATGAGCCAGCAGAAGAATCGCTAGCACATTCCTACACTAACAGCTCCCACGCACACAAGATCTAGCCTTAAGTCTTCCTGATACTTTTAAAAAGCTGCGCAGTATCTGCACGCAGTTTTGGGTGCAGTGCTCACAAAGCATCCCCAATGAACTGGGCACTGGTGCCTCGAAAATGCACACCTGGGGAGCCCAGCACTCTGCCTGCAGCCAGCACTTGCCACTACCACTGGTTCATCAACCAGCCCTGCTGATCCTTCCCTCTATCTCCTGACCAGCAGGACCCCAGGGGTGCTGTTTTTCCCCTACTGGCATCAGCATTCAAAACCCTTTGGAAATTCTCCACAATGGATGAGTTTGTGGCGCAAGCAAGGCGCATTCTCTGCTCCTGATCTTATTCCACTCAGCGCTATTTTGTCTTTGCAATGCCTGATCTCCTAAACTGGATTAGGGTAAGACTTGGTTTTCTGTTCTGGGGAAACTGGCAAGTGAAAATAAACTTGGACGAAAAGAGAAAAAGTCCTGAAAAGCAGGACTGATGTTAGCCTTCCTTCTGCCAGAGAGGAGCAGGACAGCATTGCTAACACAGACAGAGAACTCCAGCTTAGCAGCTCGGGTTTGACACTACTGCAACAAATGTTTTTCCATAGCGCTTTCCACATCCTGCCATGGAAATTAAATGGGGACCCCTATACATGTACCTTCCTGCCCTGGTGCCCAGGATTCCCAACACCTGTGTGGCCATTCCCTACAGGCCACTGTTTGCCCAGTCTTTGTTCTCACCCCTTCCTGAGCCCTGTGGTCATTTCCCTGAGGATATAAGCCCATTACAAACCTTAATTACCGAGCCCACTTTAGCTCAGTCTTTAGAGACCCAAGTGTTTTTATCACAGGAGATCTCGTATTTCAGTCCTAGAGGAACTGGCCTAGACAACTGCTGCCACAAAACTAGCAGAGGCATATTGTGCCTTGAAGGCTTGGGTCCATGTGGGAGCATTAACTGAGCTGCATAACATGGGTAGAAGCAAGAAATGTGATTCCCCAAGAGGAGGTGCAGTCCTTCATTGACTGCTGGTCATCTCTGCTATACTGAAAGTGACTTGTGCCTGAAAAGTCCACTGAGCTCTTCAAGTAAGACCCAGAAAACTGCTGGGGACAAGACCAGCAGGAAAAGAGAAGTAAATGGATAGAGTTCTTGTATTTGCCTGCTCCAACACACTTTTCTTTAAAAAAAAACAAGACTAAATATCTGTGTCCCATGTCCTGAAAAAAAAACACCTTTAGTTCCATTGATGTGTTTTCCCCCGGACCCTGCCAAGAGCGACTTTTCATGCAGAGCAAAAACATGCCCAGTGCATCACAAAGTCAAACTGTGCCATGAAATGTAGGAGTAAACCAGAGAACAATGCTGCAGAAACCCAGTACCTCTGCTTCCAGACCTCCCTGTCCTTGCAGAAAGAGCAGACAGCTAGCCCAGTGGTTTCCTGCAAAAGAAGACAAAGCAGCACGTATCAGGCCATCACTGGTCAGCACACAAAGAGGCACTGCTGTATCAGGTCCCTCCTGCACATACTGCATGGAAGAGGAGGTGAAAAGGGGACCTACAGCTTGGGAGTGCAGCTCTATACTCTGACAGCCGCTTCTTGCCCTGGTCCCCTCACTATTCAACCACGCTATGGTGGATTACAGAAGTACAGGAAAGCCTATTTGGCCGTGACTGAGGAAAAAATTCCGTTGCCTCTGATTAAACATATCTATCACTTTCAGCAGAGGGAATCAGGCTCTTTGGCCAGCCGTCACTTCCACTTAGTTCTCTGAGAGTTTACCCAAGTAAAGGCTGAGAAATTCAGCTCTTGCACTGTAAGCCAGTATGTACAAATCACGGGCAGTACCAAGCCTCACTAAGAACCACAGAAGCATTGTCACTGATTTTGCTTAGGTCATGATTTCACACTTTGTTTTCTATTGAGAGAAAAAAAGGAGGCCCCTTTCCTCCTTCTCCTGCCCCATTCTCACTAGTGCTTGCTCATTCTCCAAATCTACAGCATAATTTGCACAGGAGATTATTTGTTATTTTTCCTTTCCTGTGGTAGCACAAATTTAACATGCAACAACCTTGGCCTTTTTGATGTCAGATATGACTCGTGAGATAGACACTAGCTTTACTGATTAATCTTACTTATGCACATCTTATTTCTCCCCTATGACTTGACAAGAACATTTATTTCTGCTACACTAGGAACAAAATCTCAGCTACGTCTCTGGAGCATTACATATTGCAGACTCTGTCTCTTTGGCCCTCTGCATTAATTTTCTTCAAATGACACCAAGGGGCCAATATGTTAAGTTTGCACTATTGGTCTGACAAAAGTTTGGCTTCTATTTATAATCATTTGTGCAAAAAGCATCAGTTTGGGTAAGCTTAGATCTATTGTGGAGGGAATTGCTCTAGCACAGATCATTTCAAAACTGCTTTCACTTTCTGTATTTGCTGAGATTTGTGGGTTTGATGAGGTGTAAATTGTATCAGGGAAACTGACAACACTGACATGAAATTGGAGGTGTACACTGCAAGGGTCTGTCAATCCTAGTTTTGGTCTCCTGTCCTTTTTAAGAGGATTTCTTTATAGAATTAGGTATTGATCCTACCCAAGATATTTGAGATGACTTAAAGCTGCATGATTCCATGGCCTGCTGGCATGAACAGTCTAAAATCAGATGAATACTGTGAGCAGCAATACACAACGTGCAACACAGGCAATACCAATTAGATATTAAGGATAGAGACTTCTGAGCACCTTTGAATTCCTGCCCCAGAGTTTTACTTTCCTTACTGCTGTTTCTATTCATCCTCCAAATACATCAATCTAAAATCTAAGATCTATTACCTAACTTAGATGTATCTGGATGATGAATAAATACACAATACTGTCCCAGATTTGGGTATATCACAATTGTATGTGACCCACAGTACAGGGTTTGTGATGTTAGTTTAGGTTGACCTAAATGTAATAAATTTAGCTGTC
This sequence comes from Forpus xanthops, assembly GCA_032466535.1. NCBI lineage: Eukaryota > Metazoa > Chordata > Aves > Psittaciformes > Psittacidae > Forpus > Forpus xanthops. Next base: position 8,930 of record JASSUY010009679.1, on the reverse strand, counting down.
ACAAATTTCTTTGATATTTCAATGCTTGTTTGTTTTTTTGGGTTTTTTTTGTTACAATATTTCTGGTTATACATGAATGCTGTCCCCAGATACTATACAGGGAGAAGGGCTGTAAAAAATGTATCTTTACCCAAAATACTCAGAGAACACAAAGGTTTTCCTAACAGTGAGAGGTCTAGGGTGGATCCCATTCAATCAAAGGATAAATCCCCTCTTCCTGACAGGGTTGTTCATGGATATGTTGAAAAACTTCTTCCAAGCTTTCTTTTGATGCAGGAGTTACAAGCTCCTAGAACTGATAGATCAGCTTGTGGACTATTCCAGGTGAATTTTGCTAGGATCACTCCTGGGAACAACGTGAAAGCATACTGAATGCTGGCAAATTCATATTGGTGTCAGCAGCCTACCCGAGATGGCTTTTCTCCAGCCTTTCCTTTGCATCATGATGAAATTTCTCTCATCCCGCAGTTTTGGGAGCACTGTTTTCCTTACGCATGCCAACAGCAGTGATACCAGTACAGTAAGGCAGAGGCTTCCAGGAGTATCATCCAGTCTACGTAAAGGTAGGAGAAAAGCTGCACCATGCCACAATTCCCTTACACAGAAAGGATGCGAATAATGCATTAAGATAAAAATCATGGGTTCTATAAACTAGTCCTAGATCTGCTTTACATTATTCTTGCAGCAGGATATAGGATAGGGAAAAGATGTGTCAACATCCTGAATGGACTGAGAAAAGACATTTTAATGCAGAATTTGCTGGCTCATGGTTCCTTGTATGTGCCCTGAAGGAAAGTAGAGCAATATCTTTGTTTAGGTATATACAAAAGGTATTACTTTTGTAGCATACACCTTATGCCCTACCATGTACCAAGCATTAAACTCAATGACTCTAAGTTAAAAACATGGGACTGTTCACTGAGGAATCTTGATCTGAAGATTTGGCTTTTGATCGCTTCACAGGTAACTAAGAAATCAACTAATGAGGTAACTGATTGATCCACATTTGGAAAGAAGTATCGTGCTGATATTTACAACAGAATGACTGCTGCTGCTGAACCCGTGACATATATCTAATTGGAACTATCCCTTGCAAAAAACAGATCGACACAGACAGTCTCAAACACCTCCTTCCTCTTTCTAGCTGCATTATAATCATATTTGCAGCTTCTAGAATTTAGCTAATACAAATTTTTATATGCAAAAATAGCCCAACAAATTTTTGCAAACTTAACTGTATCTTGCTGTAATGAAAACCCTCTTAGCAGAGGCTCTAGAGAGCCTGGATCTGCTCCAGTGTCTATGGGAGGTTGCTTATGGATTTCAACCTTTGAGGTTCAAATCTGAAAAGATTCAACAAAGAGCCTCAGTGAAGCCAAATAACTAGGCTTAGCCTAGGCTGCTCTGAGATATTTTATTACAGATGAAACCAATTCCCTTTGAAGATAAGGGAATGCTTTAGTTGATGGACTCTATTTTACTTTTGGCAAGGTCTATGTAAATCTGGAGTAATGCCATTGACTTCATAAGAACCTCACCTCAGATTTACAGTGATGTCACCAAGAGCAGCTTATAAGCCCCAGTTGATTGAAAATGCATACCAAACCCTTTAATTGAAACTGAATCACAAAGTAACCAGTGGGAAGATATTTTCTCAGTTACACTTGTGATTATTTTTAATTTGTAATTAATTATTAATGTAACCATTGAAGTCTAAGAATTCACATAAATCAGCATAATTTATCTGAGGAACTGACCACACCTAATTAACTCTAATTGTTGGTTAATAATTATTATTTTTTCTGGGTAACTAAGATCCCTAATGCTACAGGGTGAGCCAGAAAGCCTATTCTGATTTGATAACATATAGATATTTGGGATTTGTAGAGTATTGAAAGGTCCACATGTTCTTCAGTACAACTTCCCTCAATTCAAACACATCCAAAGTGAAGTGCAGGGAGAATTAAGTGTTTTCTTAGGTAGACTTCCAATGTTCTGCTTCCAAAATATTTAAAATTTGGACTAAAATAAGCCAAAAACATATATGGAAAGAGAAAATTTTCAGCATAAAACTCCATATTCTTCAAAAGCTTTCTCCTGTTATGCATTTTTGAGATACATTTTTTCCACACTATTCATAATGTCAAAGCATTAATGCAGCGGCAAATACATTAGGGTTATGCCATACTTTTAAACAGTATTTAATGCAACATTCAGAAATCATTTGAGTTCCTGGCAAAGTCTACTCATTCCTTTATAAATGTTTAAGGCTCAGAGGGACCATTATCATAATCTAGTCTGATCTTCCACTGAACAGACAGCCAAGCTTTGAAGTGGGATATATTGTGTATATCAGTAGTACTGAGGCTTTGTACACCCAGTTTCGACATGGAAGATTCCACGGTGCCACTTGGAAGCTCCACTGTTCTTCTAGCCTTCACCTACCAGGCTAAATTGGTGGAAATTCTCAAGGTAAATTTATTTACTCAGCTATCTAAAGACATTACATGATATGGAGCTAGGATTATACAACAGCATACTCACTTACCTCATAGATGATCTTCACCTTTTCACCCCACTCCAGCTTGCCTACCATTAGATCATGGCCTCTAGAGGCACTTGATGGAGGTATGGTACCTTATAAACCTCCCAACACATGCAGTTAAACCCCTAGACTGAGTAAGGTCCCTCACTGATGCTCACCTTGGGTCATTACGATACAGAAAGCAGGCTGCAAGGCCCTTACTATTTCATCAGTAATGTCAGTAGCCAGGACATTTATCCAGATCTTATTTCATTCTCCAACAGGCTCTTTGCCTCAGAAGATGTCATAGGGTCAGGATATCTGGGGAGAAGTTCAGAGCTGATGAGAAGGGGGACACCAAACTCGAAATAGGTCACAAAGGTAGTATCAAACATATCATACCACAGAAAATAGCAAGCCACTGTAGAGAAGCAACATGGAAGATGTCTCCCTGTTAGCTGTAGAACTGATATTCTGGATCTAACCTGTAATCCCAAGATTTACAGCAGTCTGATCAGCCTCTTGTTCTCATCTAACTTCCACCTCATGCCCCTGGATCTATTTAAAACAATACAGCTAAAATTATTTTCTTGGCCTGTTATCTGACAATGTCACATACACCAAACCCAAGCCAAAGACAGATCTAGTTCAGGCTGTAGTTCAGGTTTGGTTTTAAATCAAATGAATGCTTGTGCTTTGAGTAAACAGAGCATTAACAAGTAACAACATAATAGCCTGTAATAGGTTTACTTTGCAAGAATACAGCCACATGATTCAAAAGAAGAAACTAATCTGGGTGATATGAATATGATAATACAGTATGAAATCAGATCTTCAGATGCGCAAACTGATCCAAAATGCAGTAGAGTTTGCTTGGCACCAAAATTCCACCTTTAGTCCATCATAATAAAAATCAGAGTTGTATATATTTTTGTATCTTTCCCCTAGCTTATATAAACTGATATTAACCAATTTAAAGAGCAAAACCTTCCCAAACTACCAAAGTTCAGGGGCCTCTATTTTTGCAGCTCCAACATTTTTACTAAGACATCTCCTACTTTGTGACATTTTAATTATTCACAGCACCAGTGCTCTGCAAACGGAACATGTTGTGTATTCTCCATTCACTCATTCATTAGTTTTAATTAAACCCTTTAATTTTATTTATGCTGTCATGGACTGATTAACAATTTGCAGCACAAACTAGGAAGTCTTAAACAGTACCTTGAGAAATCTTCCTTGCTCTAAACAGAGATCTGCTATAATAACTACAGGTCTGCAGGCTTATGTTCTGAAAGGCAAAAGGAACCACATCAGCAGCTTTCCCAGCACAATTTTCTTCTAGCTCTTTAACAAAATATATCTCAGGGCCTTTGGTGAGAAACACAGATGATGAGGTGTCCAAGGGATTCAATGAAATCTGCAGACTGACACTGCAAACGTTCCTTCATTAGAAGCAGTAAATGGCTTAGCTGGAGCAGCATAATGCAATAGGAACAGTGGACCAAGTCCCACTTCAGCCAAGACTTAGGACATTTTAAGTGTTGCCAAAAGGACAAAAAGACACTATCTGAAATTTGTTAAAGGATAAATTCGCAGAACAGCTTAAATGACTTTAACAGGGTCTTGATAGCTGCAACTTATACATTTTATTATTTTAAATTTCTGCCATTCATTTGAAGAGTCTGTAAGTTCCACCTGCTAACAACAGACCTTCTATCTCTCAAGACCTTCATCACAGTGAACTTAGAGCACCTGTGCTCATCAGCACATGTGCTATAGCTCAAAGATTTATATCCACTCAAAGCAGCCACTCAGAACAGCCCCACATATATCTGTGTACCACCCTGCTCAATATTTAATTCTTGCCCTATGTTTTATAACAGACAGACCTTCCCTCACTCTTCACATCTGTTCTTTCCTCTCCAGTCTCCCTCTACACATTTCCTTCTAACATCTGTTTCTGTCTCCATCTGCACATCCCAAATCTGCCCATCTTGCTCCCTCAGCACTGTTTCATCCCTTCTACCTGACTGGAAAAGACTGCCTCAGAGCACATTCTTCACCCTTTTTCCTGATAGGTGTAGCTAAGGCAAGGCAAATATAAGTTTAGGAGAAGAAAAAATGAACATTTTTGTTGAACAAAGCTCATTGAAAGATTTATGCAGGGTACCCAGAGCTCCTCGGCTGTTTCTCCCACATCACTTCCCTTTTTCATACACCACCTTTACTCCTGACAATAAGGAATGGAGGAAACCAGAGGTCATTATATACCCTCTCCTACTTTGCTGGAATTAACTTGCAGAATTTTCTGCTACCTGGTCCTAACTTTAAAAATTTAACTTCCAATTCTCTGCTCAGTACAATAAATGCTTTATATAACTTTAAGTTACTGCCAGCTGCTGGGAAGATCTCAACCATTCACATTGTTTTATGGTCATTTTGTGCAACCTAGCAAAATACAGTTTACAGGCCTGGAAGCAGTGTTACCATGAATGATGGAGCTATGCATTATCTACCCCTTATAGGGTACAGGACACATGCTGCAAGAGGAGAAGATAATGGGGTAATGGGGGAGAGAGAAAGCCTCCTCAGGGACCACAGCCATCCCTATATAGCCACCATCATAAAGTCAATCACTATTATTTTGCTTATAGGCTTGCAATTATGGAGAAATAAATACAGAGTGAGGCACTGACATTTCATCTTCCTGGCCTCTGCTCTGAATAGAAACTGAGGCCAGATAGGGAAATCTTTGAGTCTGTCAGTTTAAAGTGAACTAAAACAACACAACTCTTCTTCCTTTGGCACAGTCTTCCAAATCTGCTCACACAAGCATTCAGCAATAAGCTATTTATAGAGGCTGAACTACCTCCAGGCCCTGTGCATAAGGTTGTCCCAGGAGAGCAAAGCTAAGACAAAGCAGAGCAGCACAAGCTGAATCTGCCCGCCTCATCAGGAAGGTTGAATTTCACTCTGGCTAAAAGCATTCTGGGCAACATATGAGGCCTCCTATAATGTATTCCAATAAAAACAGAGGCTTTAAAAAGAAATCAGTGTTTTGTTCCCTTCCAAGACACATAAATCGTTCTAAATTGTGCTATTTTAGAAGACTTTGCAATTTCTTCTAGGCGATGCCTCCCTCTAGTGTTAAAGAAGGCACGTGGCTGTCAGCCCAGTTTTTGAGGAGGTGAAAGATTTTCAAGTACTGGAATATACATACAGCTCTCTTCCTGGCCCCACCTGACAGTTCAAACACAGTCTTAGCATGATTCTGTCAGAGAATTTTTGGAATCATGATACGTGCTAGTGCTAGTTATGGCAAGGAGACCTAGCACCGGTTGCCAGCAGGTGAGAAAGAGGGAACCTATGGCTGCCTGGGTAAAATGGCAGCAGAAAATCCTGGTTCTGGAAAACAAAGGCCAGAGCCTTGTCATAAGCTTCCCACTGAACAGTTATGAAGTACACAAAATAGGAATGGCTGGTTGCAAGGACACAATAAACTTCCAGATTCAGCTTCCCTGTTTGCCGGCAGGAGATTGATGAATTTGCTCTGGCAACAGGCTATTACAGGCTTACTCAGTACTTACAAGTAATATATATTTGTTTGCTTTTTATATGGGGCTTTAAAAAGTGCTGTGTACACAGCTATAAAAGACTGATTGCAAAGACACATGTGAAACAATGATCTGGCTGCAATCTCAGAAATAGTCCTCTACGAGCAGCAGCAGATTCAACTAGAGAGTAACTTCTTCCTCTGGAGAAATATGCACCCCAAATAAGCACAAACATGGAACTTTGCTGTTTTTTAAAAAAAAAAAAAAAAAAAATAAAAAAAAAAGGCATTGCCAAGAAATTCCTTGTATGTGAGCTTTAGTCCAGCAATATTTGTTGGAAATACAACAGGTAAGCAATCTAACCACACTAATGCAATCTAACCACAGTAAAGCAGTGGGAGAAACCTTCACTTCTGGAATATGTTCCTATTTGCAATCATGATTTTTCCAATCTAACAGGGCAATAGGAGAAGATTTCTGCATTTAAATTCTTAAATGCAACATAGCAGGGAGAAAACAAACAAACAAAGCAACCCAGTTTTATTTATCTGTAACATGAATAAAAGCTAACTTTTGTCTTCTTGCCTATGCTTGCCAACTACAGTTATTTTCAAAGAGCTCTTCAGTTGATATATTAGCTTTATTACACTGGCAGAGCTCTGAGAGATACTTGCCACTCAACTTACTGGCACATACAGACGCTTCATTACTCTGGATGAAATTTTCTGCCAACACTGCCTGCAATTCTGTGCCCTCCTGAGAAGTAACACAGACCCTAAATCATTTTCATCTGTTTTCATCACAACTTCACAGTTTTAGCATTTTGTTTTAAAAGTGTCAGTGTGTCTGAGTTTCTAGCATTCTCACCATTCATACAGAAACCTCCTAGGGTGTTGGCTCAGTCCCATAGCTGATACTTCAAGAAAGGCTTGAAAACTAGAGAAGCTAAATTGATATGCAGTAAAAGCTGCCACTGCCATCTGGTTTTTAACAGGACAGAGCTGCCTGTGGGCATGAGAACACATCATACCTGAGTAACTGTTGAGATTTTCAGCTTCTAAGCCTGCCTCAGTCAAGGACAAATGTGTCCAGCTGATCAGCTCAGCCACAAAAGCACCATTTCTAGGCACACCCATAGCACAGGGAAGCACATGACTGCTTAGGGGAGTTTTAGATAGAACCTGAGGTGTTCGGCCCATTACAGACCTCTGTAAGTAAGGGAAAGTTTGTTCTCCTAAAATTCAGCCTCAGGATTTTACAAAGTTGTGTTCAAGGCTTCTTCTAAAACTCCTCTGGAGTCTTTCCCTCCACTGTGTTTAATAGGTCAGCCTCTTATTTAGGGGCCTGGCTTTTTTTTTTAAAGATAGTCTGTTTCAGGATACTTGAAATGTGTTTTCACAGAAAGGCAAATGAGCCCCTAGAACAATCTACCAAGTCATGTAGTACATTTTCTACTGTTCAATGTATTTAAATAAAAATGTGATGTCTTGCTAAGACATCTGTGCTACCTCAGCACCATGACAGAGTAGGAGTTACTGAGTGAGAATTTTGCTGTGTGTCACACAGGAGATCAGAAAACTGATCTAATGGTCCTGTTTGGCCTAAAGCTCTATGAACCTATGAAAATCTCAGACTTAAGCACTTTGGGACGAGGAGCATCTTTAAATATTCAACAAAGCACTGTGTCTCCTGGGACTGCTCCATAAATAAGAGTAGCAGCCACATGCCTGAGGCTCAGCCATCTCAGGTCACCTTAATGCATGTAAACACTTGTGTGATGAGAACTTGAAGATTGTGGGGTCACTTAACTCTGAAAACGTAGTGGTTCAGATTACTTTTTTCTTAGCCGGTCAGTCCAAGCCTCTCTGTGTAGTTGTCTTGTTGCAATCAGTCATAGTTCATGTGCAGGATTTCTTCAGAACAAAATCCATAAATATTATCTGTCACAAAGCCCTTCTTTGGCCTTCAGTTTGCCAAAATACAATCTGTAGAGGAAAAGCCTTCAGAAGGCTTGGCCAACTGTCAGCAGGGCACACCTTTAACAGCACAACCAGGCCACTGCAGGGCTTGAGAGGAACATCTGCGATTAATCAGGAACATGTCAGGTTATTACCAAATACACTGGCTGTAGCACTGAGATGCATTTCTCATAGACTTCTGAGACTGTGACTCTCAGGATAACTTTTTAGAGTACGAAACTGAATAAAAATGATGGACTAAAAATTAAACCACTGCCCCTTTCTCCCTCATCTCTGACAATAATTTACAGAACCTGACTTTCCATTGCCCAGTCACATTAACAAACTGCCTTCTTTCCAAGTTGTTCTATTTGAGCTTCTTTGAAAGCCTATTTGCATTTCCTCACAGCACTCCAGAACTAACATCTGAGCTCTGAGCTGCTGCTTTGTACGTTCTGCCAGGATCCTTTCCAGTAATGCTGATAGAAAGGGCAGTTTAATTTCCCAGTCTTGCTAGTTCAAGTAAAGGAGCATAATTACTGCATGTCAAAAGTTGCCATGGCCAGCTCCAGCAAGAATTAAGTGTCACCACTGATGCTTGCATAAAAGGAGGGTGAAGATTGTGGCTACATTAACAACATTTAAAAAGCTAACCAAACGAGCAGATCTTATTCACAAAACCACACTGCCAGTGGTTTAGCAGAGTAGCTGCACTGCAGCTAGCAGTCATCCAAATGTAGATAATAAATAAGATAAATACAATTACATATTTCTGCAAAATATAGAGAAACATAGAATCATAGAATCATAGAAGAGTTAGGGTTGGAAAGGACCTCAAGATCATCTAGTTCCAACCCCCCTGCCATGGGCAGGGACACCTCCCACTAAACC
>JASSUY010009678.1:15718-62804 GCA_032466535.1 Forpus xanthops | reverse complement strand
ATTCTCCTTCCCATTTCCCCGGGACTGGGGAAGAAAGAGGGGGGGGGGTGCACAGAACTGTTTGAGGGGCCTCAAACCACGACACTGTATTTTCTTCTTTTTCTTCCTATGGTACAAATACAGCACTAATTTGATTTCTGAGAGGTTTAAAACATTAAGACTAAAACAGACATTGAAAACCAAACTAAACCAAAATTACTCACCTCCCTCCTTTTCCCTTAAATTGAGCAGAGCTCTTGCAACAGGCAGGAAGGGGTAAAAAAGCCTGGAAGACCAAGGCAGCTGGTCTCATCAGACAACCACACCCAGCTGTTTTATATATGGGACAGGAAGAGGAAATTAGAAGTTGGAGTAGGAGGATAATTCCCTGTTTAAAAGCTTAATGTGAAAAGACTGTTGTATTAAAGGCCGTATTTGTTTGTACTCCAGAAAGATTTGAACAAATAGGAAGTATCACCACTATTGCAGAAAAAAAAAGGAAAGCATTTTTATTTATTTTTCCTGTGGCTTGTATATTCTTTATCCTTATTATGACACTTTTGCTTTGAGTATGTATTATGAGGATGCCAAAAATTGAAACTGTTTTTTTTGGATTTAGCTTTCTATTTTTTTTGCCTAGTTCTTACATGTTTTTGCTTTACACAGTCATTTGTCATAAACTGCAAGTTATGAAAATGATTATCTTCTCTAATTTCTATGAAGGCTTTGGTCTTGACTCTGTGCCAATTTAAATAATTCTTCCAACCGAAACTTTACCCACAGGATCACACAGTATGCTTGGTGTCCAAAATTGTATTAAAATTTTCATGTACTATCAAAAAGCCGGTTTGGACTATCAAAAGGTCACTGGAGCAAGGAGCTATTTCCCTCTTTTAGTTTGTAAAGCATTTTTAGAAAATACTGTAGCTAGATTGAACTTTTAAACTCAGTAACAGAAGAAGCAACAAGAAGGAAATACCTGTTCTCCCCTGCTCCTACTCTATGAATAATTTATCAATTTTTCTGTTATAGTGCTAACTTTGTTAATACCTGGCTAAATTCCCTAGTTTACAGCAAGAAGCCTCCTCTCATAAGGGAAGAGAGGAATACCGAATCTCCTGTCTTTCTACAGTTTTTGATTACATAATTTTTTCATTAGGCATAATTTGTATTACAAGCTATACACTGTTTAGAAATGCCAATCTTGTCAGAATCTGCAGAACTGCTATAAGATGAAGCAAATTCATTTCTAAACCTCATTACACTCTATAACTTCATTCTTGTTTTTTCTTTCATTAATAAAAAGACACAGTTCATGATACATTTTCTGTGAGTCACTGAAAACTAATGGAATCGTACTTCACACATATGAAATGAGAACTATGTAAAAAATGAATATGGAAATTAGCACCATGTATTTACAAGTTTACCATGATGGCACTAAAAATTACAGCAACATAAAAAAAGTGTATAGTGGCTGCAGATCTATTTCATGGACTCATGGTTCCCTTTTTGTCATAGAGTATAACTTTTAAAAATGTTTGAAACGTTTAATTTCTTACATTTAGTTTCTAAACTCTTGCAAAATGTGTGTACTACATAATGAAAAAGTATTAATGCCAGGATCATTTGGTGTATGTGAAAAATAAACATCAACATTTTTACCTGGTTCTCATAATCATAACCCATTCAGAAGGTGTATAGTGCTGTATTTTTTTCTTTGTGTTTTATCGTCCTTAAAGCTCAGTGTGACACCCCTCCCCCCAATAAATTGCTACTGTAGACATATCTCAGGTTCATAGGGAATGTTTTTAGAATGTCTTCTGTTCCACGACATTCATGGAACAGAGTTACCTTCAGTTGCATGTGTCATTTGTAATGATGATGCTTCTTCCAAGCCTGGGAATAACAAAGAGAAGTATAAGTTGTCTGCATGAACTAGTTGTCTAGAGAAGCCACTGCTGTAATCACCTCACAGTAGCTGCACACCAGCTGAGTTTTGAAGGTGTTCCACCTTCTATAGGAAGATTCAGGCATATGGTAAATTCCCAGATTAAATCTAAACCTGTCTTGAAGCAAAATGAGCCTTGTGCTTGCAATCCAAATCCTGTCAGTACCATATATTGTTATTTACAGCTATGCCAATGCTATTTTTTACTAGGATTTTTTTGGTTATTATTATTATTTTTACTTTTGACAACATCACTACAGTTCCAATGAAATGCATTACTTCCAAGCGTTTGGCATCCCTGGAGTATAAATGGAGTATGTGAGCTGCAAATGAGGTTTTCTTCACATACATAAGATTGACTTCTGTGAGTAACCCTACTGAAATCACTTGATTGACTTGCTTTTTAAGAAGTCTGGTGGCTTACATACATAGTAGAATCTTATATGAAATATTCTTCAGATTATCTTAGATGAATACATATAGAATATGGGAGGGAGAAGCAAAATGTCTGCACTCATTTTAGCTGCATCTTCTAATTATGATATGATATTAAAATAGATATTTGCATTTATTTGTACATAAACATGAAGACTGAAAACCTGAACCAGTGTTCTTATGTCTTTAAGGACCACCTAGTGGACAACCTTTATACGGCAGTTTTATGCAACGCTACCTCTGCAGCATGACACACTCTTGGAAAAAAACGATGAATCTACATAGGGACGTAAAAGACAGGGGAAGAAATGCACTCAGCTACAGCTTTGTTGCAGGCTTCCAATAATATTTATCTCCTCTTGATAAATGTCAGCGTAGAAAGAAAATTTCATTGCTCAAATAGATATAGTAACAAAATTAGTATGTTGCATTTGTTGCTTTTCTTACATAGAAAAACACTGGAATAGATGGACTGTTCAACGAAACATGTAGAAAACTGGGTTTTTTTCTACTAGATATATGTATAAAATTCAGTAAAATACCTGCATAGCTCTAACAGAACCTGCGTTCCATGCAATCACATGTTGTATCTTCAGTCTCCAAACCAGAGTAAATTGTAAAGGGAAAGCAAACAGCATCTATATTAAAAACTAATGATGCAAAAAATGTCTTCACTAATAATAATCTAAAATGTGAGTAACCTCAGGCATGCTGCCTTCCTTCATTATGGAAATTTAAAAATAAATTTTCTCAATTCAACTGTATTCCACATAATTAGCAATATATATCCACCCTATTACATAAAGCATACCTTGTCATGTGCAATGTGGAGCTATTTCCTATGTTATAAAGAATAAAGATGTATTTGTTTGCCTTTGTAACAGGATTTCCTCAATTTATCTTCATTTATATTTGTTAAATATTCATCTATTCATTGCAGAATTGTGCATATTTCCTTATTCTGCACTCAAAGTGTTAATAAGGGACCTTAACTAAACCCCTACTTTTCTGTCATTTGGTTGTTTCTAAATATACCAGGAAGCACTTGAATATATACTAAATACACCTGGAAGCACAGCTTGATGGAGGTATTTTTGTCCTCTTGCCCTTCCTATCACTGACACAAACCAGCATATTTTGTAAAATTGTAAAAAAATGTTTAATGTTTTGTGCTACTTATTCTTGCTGTCTTACAGGTTCTGGAAATAAGGCAATTACTGTACAGCATTCTGGCATTTAATTATTGGCATTTAATCGTTGTTTCTCATTGTTTCTTATAAACTGAACTCTTCCTATCTCAGGGACCCCCTCTATACCTTTTTATGGTCTAGGGCTAACTAGTTCTGGGAAAATTTTTGTGTTCACAAGTAATATGGTGTCATAGAAATTCCCATGGACCAAGTAATCCGTGGATCACTCTACTGCTGAAGACACAGAAAACAGAGGGGAAAAGAAAAGTGCACATCAGGTTTGAAGCTGAAGTGTGAATGGAAAATACATGCTTTAGCAGCTACCTCTCTGTAGAAGCTGAAGTGGGTCAGTTCCAGCTGGCTAGCAGCAATTTACAGTTTGAACATGTTTGCTAACGAAAGGAAAAGCTTTCAAAAAATTCATGTAAATGGGTAAGGTCAGAACTGAGCTACAAACACATCTCATCAGATTTTAGACATAATAATGATTCATATTAAAATCCTTTTACTCCTTTCCTGTCTTAGATACGGTCACAGTCCTCTAAGGAGGTCTCTCTTGGTCTGAGTGCTGTTTTCATGCCATGTAAACAGGACTAATCAGAGCTACTGATTAATCTGAACTCGCAGTAATGGGAGGGAGGGAATGGCCCAGCCTATCTGGATCCTACAGTACAATGGACCAGTAGGACATGTGGGACCTCTTGCCACCTGCCACTTGTGAACTTCATTATGAGTTCATGAGTTCATCTCCTCTTAGCCCGTGTGGTCTTGGCTCAATGCAGATTTGGGTAGGTGGCTCCGAGGTTAAAGGATCTGCACTCCTAGAGACTGGATTTCACCTGTGGGATTAGAAAAGGATATGTCACACTCTAAATATTGGAAAAAAACTTCAAAACAACGCACAGAATGTATTTTCACTCACTTGAAACAGAGCTACTACATGAGAACCAGGAGTGAAAACAATTATAAATAGCCCAGAGTAGCTTTACTGAACACAAACTGAATGAAGTGCAAAACCAAGGAAACAACACAGGTAATTTAAAGTCTACTTGATGTTGAGAGGTTTTCTGTATGAATGAGCTATAACTGCTTCAGAAATATGGGTGATGTGAAAATCCTTTTCATCCTTAATATATAGGAAATTACCGGGAGGGAATTAGAAAGTTAGGTGTAAGGCAGTTTTAAAAGACTTCCCTGGTGTCCAGAGCCTGAGTTAATTCTGAAGCCTCTGCTAAGACTGCAAAGTTGCTGTAGTCATGCAGAGGACTGTCTGAAATGTACAGGTCCCCCCCAGTCACAGTAGAGGCCAAGACACTGCCAGGATGCCACAGCCACTCCATCTAGAACCCCTGCTCCTCAGCACTCTGTGTACTGGAGTTCAGAAGACCTCTACAAATCTTATTCCACACTCTCTACACAGCTTATTCCATATTCTCTACATCAAAGGAATCCTTTCATTGCAGAACTGAGACCTTTATGACTCCTTTCTGCTACATTAAAGGGACTGGATTGAGGATCTCACCATTTGTGCAAAAGATTTCCTTCTTCTCTGCTTACTTGGGGTTAAACAAACAACTTATTTTTATATGGCCCTCAAAACCAGCTTGAAAGCACCAGAAAATCAGCTGCAGCAAGTTGTGTTCTGCTACTAGCAGCAAAATTGAGGAAGACTTCAACATCTGCTATTTTATTTAGAACAACTGTGCCTGGGACAGTTGCTACAACTGCTGGTTGACAGGCAAAGAAAACTCACTTGCTTGTTCAAACTCAGTTCAGCAGCCTGAAAGGACTGATAGGTGCCATCATCTGATGGTCACCCATATAAGAAGTTTGCAGCTCTAACAGATTCTCTTTGATAAAGACTGCTGGCACCAGTACATCTTACTGGCTGTGTTAGAAGAAGATAGCATCTCTGCCACAGATTTTTTGGTTTTGGGTTTTTTTTTTTTTTTGGTTCAGGATGAACAGGCACACCTTAGGTGAATACTCACTTCTGCTGTCCATATTTTATTTATTCTATGGATAAATTCACAAATGAGGTTGGAATTAACACTCATAAGGAAGAGAACTCCATAATGAACTTAAATCTAATCTCTCTAGTACAGAAAGAGTTATACATTCTTGGGGGTGGGGACTGGCTTCAACATGTCCAATTTTGCAGTAGCTGCAAGATGCTCTTTTATGTCTTTATTGATGTTAGGCCATGATACAAACTGTGCATAGCAGGTTTTGGGACCCTGACACTTTTCCTATAGCAAGGTTCAGAATGCCCATAAACCATGGGATTTCTCATTTGTAAAAACACAATTAGTAAAGCTGTTAAATGTGGTGGATTAGCCAAAACATAAAAATGAAAGAAAGCTGTTCTATTCATGAATCCTTTTGGTACTCATTTAATGCTTTCTCCAAGGCCTGTTGTAGCTATCTGTCCTTTCTGATTTGGGTGAAGCAGCAGACACACTCAGTGTAGGTGCAAACTGCTTTTACCAAAGGTCAGCAGGCTGGTGGCCACCAATTCCATCTTAACAGGTTGTTTGCTTTGTTTTATAAAGACATTTTCAACTTGAGGACACTCTTGCTAAACTCTAGCTGGAACTGACAAATTTAATTCTTTTAACGACCATGAGAAGTGTGAGGGTAAAAACCATCAGGGATGATTTAAGCCTGTCTAGAAATGCTTGTTGTTACACACTTGTTAGCTATTTGCTTTCAAGAGTAGACCAGTGTGTGTGTACTTCTGTGTGTGTTTGAGGAGGAAAACCCAAACAAAACACAACTGGCTCCCAATCTGTCCCTGCAGCTACTGTTAAGATGTCTTCTCATAGACTGACAATGCTTCTTGCATTGATGCTGCTGGTGTTGATGAATGTAGATTTGTCATGTGAACTGCAAAATGTTAAAACTGAATTTACACAGCAGTTTGCTGTGATGAGTTCCAAAGTTCCGTTTGCTGTGATGAGTTCCGAAGTTCCCCTCAGTCCAAAGTGGATCTGCAGTGCTCTTCAAATGTGCCATTTTATCAGAGAGATACATGACACTTCCCCCTGTGCACCCAGCTTAAGATCCACAGTCAGCTCTTAGAAGGTTCACGGGCAAAGGAGGGAAGGAGATGGGCAAAAGAACGTGTTCTTGTTTATACTGTAGTAACAAACTGCCACTGATACCTTCTACAATTTGCTAAGGCATCATAGACCAGAAGCTCTACGGTATCTGGCTGGTGACAACTGTGGCTGTGTAAAGACCTACCAGGATATAAATGAGAGGCTGCATTCTGCCCCTCTCCACCTCAGTTTTGGAAGGAGGAAGGGTGTAAAATCCACAGATATCTCCCATTCTTGCTCTCTCAACTGTGGCAACATGGAGAGAAAATCCCACACAATAAAGATAAGAGCCTGCCTCTAAAATGTTGCTTGAGTTGTTCTGTCATTTTGAACAATTCACAAACATCTAATTCTTCAACATAACCCTGATTCAGGCTGAGTAGTTTTACTGTAATAGTTAAAAAGCTTGATTCTGTACTGGTTTGCACTGAGTACTTTTTTAAATCAATAGCTTATGTCAGGGTAGAATTGGGCCCTTTACTTGCCTGAGGCACTGAGCATCTTTCACCTTTGCACACAGTTGCCATGACAAATCATTTATACTACAAGCTTCTCAACTCCTCATTTCCATTTTTCTTCACTTTGTTTTTTTCTATTAAGTGTTCAGAATACCCCTGCACACACAGGTGGCTGCGAGCAGCAGTGCCGTAGGGGTCCATCTAAATGCATTCCGTTGCTGAACAGCGGCCCTAGCCAGAAAGGTCCCTTCATTATACTACTGAGATATTCCTGACCAGGGCTTGCCAAGCACAACACAGAGTTGTGTGACAAACCTCCCCCTGCATTGCTGCGGTCACTGTCCTTGCCTCCCCCTTCAGTGGAGGGTCACTGGCAGGGGAATGTCACCCTGTCTCTTGGGACTGCCCTGGGGATGGGAAACCACCTTCCACTTGGGATCAGGCAATGCCACCAAATGTGCTCATGAACACATAGCCTAAACTCCCCTCCAGGGCCCAAATTAAATGGGAGGAAGGTGTTAAGTTACATGATGAAGAAGGGCTCTCAGTGGGACCTTCCCACTAAGGGAAGGGATCAGGAAAAGGGTGTAAATTTCCCCAGCTCTGACTCGACTCTAAATGTAACTCCAAGTTTGTGCCAGAGACAAACCCTCAAAGAACCTGCTGGGCATTTACACCTCACAGCACCTCCTCATGTCCTCCCCCTTCCGAATGTCAGGCAGCTCAGCATGCTCCAACGTTACTACAGCAGCGAAATCTGTCTTCATCTGCTATTTCTAGGACAAGCCCTTGTTCAGCATTCTTATCACTTTTCAGTCCCTGATTTGATTCTCCCTTTGCCCCCAAATTCAATTTTCCAGCAAATTATCCCAGCTGCTCGTGAAGCCTCCCCCGAGCGCAGGCAGCAGGCTGCCCTCCTTTGTGGCGTCTGCACGGTCTCAGCCAACAGCGCTCGCCTCCTCCCTGAACGAGGCCCCCCGCCTGCCCCTCCGTGACGGCGCTCCCATGCCGGGCTCTCCTGCAACCGACAAAGGGGCGGCGGTGCGGGCAGCACCCCCTGAGGTCGATAGCCCCGCTTGGCACCACCCTGTCCCCCCTCACACACGACACACGGCCGCGGCGAGACAAGATGGCGGCGGGCACTCACACACGCCACCGCCTCGCCTTTTGTGTTGCTGTCGGCCCCTCTCCCCAGCCGGGGCCGGCACCGCCGCCCGGCAACAGCGACACCTAGCGGCGCCCCGGCGAGCTGCGGGACCCGCCGCCGCGCTCCCGCCAGGCTTGTGGGGATGACTGTGACGTCAGAAGGATGCCCACCCTCGTGATTCTTACGGTCTATGACGTCAGAGGATGCGGCGCTGCACGTGTGGATGGAGCGGATTTCCCCGCTACTCCGCCGTGGGGAATTTTGGCGGTGGGGCCGACAGGGGCTGTCACCGGTTACTGATTCCCTCCCGTTCCTGCCACCTGCCAGGCAGAGGAGGCCACAAGCAGTTTGTCTTTTCCAGCCTTCCACTCCCTGACTTACAGAGCATCCCACTTCGGGGTTGGGGGAGCAGAAGATCCGAGCTGAACGGGAGCATGGAGAGGATGGGCAGTGCTGACTTACTTGACAGCCATTGTGGATTGCCCCTGGATGCAGTGTGCGAGTGGGGATGAAGAGTGGGAAAACAGGTTGTACTTTTGAGCCCCTTTCATTTAAGCAGTTAGTGTGGCTCGCAGTGGTCATCTACCAAGAGTCAGACACCTGAGTCTTACCAAAGAGGAGCAACAGATTTGTCCCTGAGTCACTGAGCACTGCAGAAGGTCTCATCCACTGCAAACAAAAATATGTTTACAGTTGGATACTTGTAAGAATAAACCTCTTTATGATCTAGGCAAAACCATGGTATTTGTTGAACCTTCCGATTAGGTGTTTATTTGCACAGCAAAAAAGTCCATTGAAGTTGTACATGAAAAAATAGTGAGACCTCCTGTATTTAAATCTAACACCAGATTCATATACATAACGAGCTTCATATTCCAAACACACTGTTTTACATAAACATACTGTTTTACCTGCAAGGGGCCTGAAGTAGGGTACATAAACAGGTTTGTGATACATGTATGACTGACCCTATTTGCGTGATATACGACAAAATAATTGTTTTTCATGCATAACAGAGCAGTGCTGTAATACCAGTCAACAGAATGGATTGGGTCAGGGATGACAACCAGCAAAAACTGATGATCTGCAGAAGGGATGGAGAGCATGTGTGGAAGAAAACAAAGGGATTGCTTCTATAGCAGTTACTGTAAAGAACAAAAATCCTGCAATTGCTAGGAAGCTCAAATTCCCTATGAAGTTCAATACCAGCTCTCACCTTTACTCTGGGAGGAGGTGGATTTGAGAACATCAAGTGTAACTGAGGAGTTTGCTTTCCTATCTCATCCTCCATTTCTGCAAGTCTCCTGTGTCTAATAACACAGCTAGCCTTGGTTTCAGTTTTCCGTAGGAAAAAGTGTCCTCAGGTGAGAGCACCACGCGTGCTCTGGAAATTGCTTGTTCTAAATAGGGTTCAGACGCTGACTCTGGGTGCTTTCCACTAAACTCTTCATTAATCTGGCACCATTTCCTACCCAAGTATTAGAATGGGAACTGTTCCATTGGCAAGATTATGTCTAAGTCTATGTAACTGCAAACTACTTTAAATAATGTGGCTGTCAGTTATAGTTTTGTCAGTTGCATCACAACTGATTCAGCACTTTTGAAACATATGCTCATCTGTAACATCTCTTTGGGCTAACTCAAGAAGAAAGAAAAATAACATAGGGTATATATATATTTTTTTTCCAGCCTACATAAACCAATGCCTACTTAGCTTTTTAGGAATTGTTGCATTCAGGGATTTTGCTTGATTTAGTTTGATTTTGGGGCATATGATGAGTCTTAGTATCACTTTTCATTTTCAGGCAGTGTACGACATCTGCAGTCATTCTCACATATTCATTGAGGCTTAACTAGCCTTCTCGTGTTCTTCTCAGTAATTTTATTCAATACATGAGAAAACATCTTTCTAGTACCTTTAAACAAAATCCCAGATAAATTTCTCCTCTATACTGACAACAGGTGCTGGGAATATGCACCACCAGCCAGATGTATGTTTCCACTGACACTCGGGATAAATGGGGACAGATAAATATGTGCCAGTGAGCTTTTCCTTCTTGGAGCTATAGGTAATAACTAACAAACTGGAAAAGGTGTAATTAGTCACCATGCTATGGAAAGTATCCTGAGATTTTTCTTAAACTGTTTTTTGTCATTTGTTTCTTCAGTCACAATGTTTTCTTGAAGAAAAGAATGACATACTTTCATCCACTAATAGACTTTTATCCCCTTCCTTTGGCTTTACTGTTACTGTGAATAATTTTGATTCCTGTTCTGCCTTGGTCTGTGCATCACTGTCCAACCTGAAGAAGCATATTCTGCCTTTCTCTCTTGCAAATGCTTTTATTGCCATCAGCTGCAATACTGTCTACTGCTATACTGAAGAGTTCACTTGAACTTCCAGATTTTGTCTTCCTGTGCATGCCCTGACAGTGGCTTCATGCACATTTTTCCCCCTGGATTGACACCCCTCTTGCTGCCCGCTGTCCGTGACAGAACAATCATTCCTGTAAAATTGACTTTGGACAAGGTATTGGTTTTGGGTTTTTATCTACTTCATCACAAATTATAATTCAAAAAGATAAAATTAATTCTTGTACTGTTTCATTGAGCTCTTTGTTCCAGTTCACAATCCCTGAGCCTTACCAGTGGCCCACCCCAAATGGCTCCGTAGCAAATCATCACAAACATTTGCAAGAAACTCTTTTGCCATTCCCCTTCATCCAAAGGGAACAAGTTTGCCCTCTCAGCTATTGATAGGACCTTATATAGGAAGACCTCTGGCATATGTTTGGTTTTTGCTGCACCCTGCTCTCTCCAGGCAGAATCCTGTGCTGAGGGACTAAAAAAGACCCATGACATGGCACTAAGAAAGTGAACTTCCAGGATAGGGGTTAATTGAGGGAGGTTATGGAGGCCATCATTACACGTGCTGAATCCATGACTTTTTTTTCTGACACTTTCTTCTTATAATTTCAGTCTGAAAGACTGTAGCCTGTATCTTGGTCACTTGCTGGGGTGTGTAATCATCACAGTCTCTCTGTGTGATCATCTCTCTTCAGCTGGAGTTAAAATAAAGCTGTTAAGAGTACAGAAAACTCAAAGCAAGAAATAAAACCAGCTTGTCTTCCTTTTACTTGCAGGTAGAATTTTCTATCAGTTAATTTGCATGGGGGGGAGGCTAAACACTTTCTTAATTCCCTTTTACTCTTGTAATAATTGTTATTCAAGCTCACATAACAGTGGTCTTCACACACCTTAGTGTCACTGGGAGTAAGGTACCCATTGACATTAGAAGATGTGAGATGTGACACTGAGTGTCATTTGCTGCGGCCCCACTCTCTTCAGTCTGCTTCAGCCTTGGTGTTGACATTAATAGTTAAAGTGTTTAGTTCTAGGTAACTGGCATTAGCTTTTAAAAAACTGTTATAGTACTATGGGACTTGAGTGCCTAGATGCTAATGTAATTTAAAGTAATAGAAAACAGTGATACATTTGAGTGTTTGAATTACAGGAATTGTTTCAGAACAGTAGGACAGAAATGGTGCTCTTCTCAGCCCTTCCAGCTTATTGAAATTGGTTGTCTTGTCTTGCTTTGCTTGGTACACAGTAACTGCTATTTGCATCTAATTTATTATAAGCACATGTTGAGTAATAGACCATCAAGCTTTTGGAGCTTCTATTTTCAGTTACATTGTGTACTGCTGCTGAATAAGAAATGCAATTGCTGAAATTTCTTTTCAATGGCATGTTGATTAAAAGCTGCTTGAGTTTAAAATTTCCAGCCATCTAAAATGAAAATCCTTCACATGCTTCATATCCCCAGCCAGCCAGAGAATTTATTTTCCTACAGTGTATAAATAATGGATTTTTCTGTTTATATGTATCCATCATCAAACTAGGTTGAATTCTCAATTGGCAGTGTGAATTGTCTTGCAGTGAAGCTAACTAGCTGGAACTAATTTTGAAATGGGTATAGTGTGTAATTATGGTAACCTAGTGTACAGGGATGGATCCACCTGAATTAGTCGTATCTGATGTAGAAAAACACGAGCAAAATGACACTGAAAACATAGCTACCTGGTTGTAAACTAAATCCATTTTTGTTCAATGATTTAAATCTCTCGGCAAGTGTTAATGTTGAGTATATTTCACAGTAGCTTTTTCAGTGAATGCTTTAAGCATAACTACTGGCCACGGTTATGAATAATCTTGCCTCTGGAGAGAGGGAAAAGATGTTCACAGAAACTGTGAAACAATTCAAACAAAATTCCTGGATTTGAAACTTACTTTGCTGTCAATTTTTAGTTTTCTGGTATCAGGGTTGTTCAGAAATGAATGCAGCAGGAAAAAAGGCAGTAGCAATGTTGATTCCCATGGTGGAAAGTTTTTAGTAGAAGGGAAGTTGCCAGCAGAAGGATTCAGCAAGGATGAACTGAGCAGGTGAAGTGCTGGTAGGAAATTGGTGGAAGACATAGAAGGAAGTATGAAGGGAGAGATAATTTAAGGAGATTAATACAGATACTTGCCAGTTGTGGTGGAGTTTGGGGATATCTGAACTAGAGAGAGACTGGGGGATGAGATGGAGCCTTTGAACACAGAAAAATTTATGGACCTCTGAAAGCAGAGATAAAGATAAGTCATTTCAGAAATGGCTGAAGATGAAAGACTCACAATTAATCTAACTTTGGGAGATATATCTAGCTAAAGGAGCTGCAAGATTTAAAACTTAAGTTGCTGCTGCATGACATATGTTAGGGTGTTGCATCTCCCTGGATAACACCCTCTGGCTGGATGAAAGAGGATTCCAGTTACTTTCCAGCTCCATGCCTTGCTAAGCTTGTATCACTTCTCTGGTGTTGTTAGCCAACCATGAGCTTCCTGACATAACCACAATAGTTGGGCTTTGTTAGAAAGTTGTTTTTTTTTTTTTTTTTTTTTCACCTCAAAAAGAGGAAAGGTGCACTTAACAGCTAATATTTACATTAAATGTAGTTCATCGTAACCCAACTGAGTCACTGAAAGGCTCTGTGGATGTCAGACTGCTGATCTGTTGTCTGCATGCAGTGGTAAGACAGGTGCTGAGACTTTCACCACAACCCTCAAGTAATAAAAGTAATTCTCTAACAGCAACTATTGTTTATTTTGGTTTGATGAATGCCAACGTAGCAAACAGCACAGGGAGAAACACAAGTAAGAGTGTAGCATCTTTGCAAGTACAGTCATTTCTCCTATACCTAATTCACCTCCTTGGAGAAAAGGAAGTTTTGGACTGCACTCAGCTCAGCTAAATTGGGGTGGGTTGGAAAGTCCAGACTTTTGCAGTTGTGGGCACATATGTTTCTTAAGGGATTTTTCAAGTCTGTGTTTAAAAGCCAAAAGTAAAACCTCCCTGTCCTCTCCACTGGGGAAATTATTCTGTGTATAATTTATGTTCAAGAAGCATTTCTTGATACTCAGAACATGTTTTTGCTTCTCAGCCACTCTCTGGGCTCCTTGCTGTTCCCTTTGGATCCTTCTGAAAAATAACTTTCCTTCACTGGTGGTCTTCTTCAAATGTATGTGGGCTGTTATCATGTCCCCCATTAATAATTTCTTAGCCAAGCAATTTATGTATTTAACTCTTTTAATCTCTCTCATAAACCAGTCCTTCAAGTCTTTGGATTATATTTGGTGCTCTTCTCTGAACTCCCTAACTTGTCAATATCCAGAAATGCATATAATATTCCAGATGGAGCTGTACCAGCACCATACAGAAAGTGACTATTTCTTCTTCTGTCATTGATGTGATACTTTTTACTCTGTCTAGTATTGTACTGGCTTTTTCACACCATATCATGTTGCGAATTCACGTCATTTAGCATAAGCTATCTCCCTTCTATCGCTTTCATTGTTACTGCACCCCAGATTTCTCCTTCTTGTCATTCCTTGTCAGATGCTCTTCCAGCCTGCATTTTTTTTCAAAGGCGTGTCTCATTTAGCTATTTTTCTTTCCATGTTCTATCTTCTCTAGGAAATTCTCTATTATTTTCTTTGTACACTGATCTTTCTGTCTTTCATACTTGTATCTGTGAGTTTCATCAGTGCTGTGCACTTTCTTTTCCAGACCATTAATAAAGAAGTTCAACAAAGACTGTTCCTAGCAGTCATCCACATGGTAGCCAGGAGACACTTCCCACCACCTTGTTACATTGCAGCTTATTTCCTGTAGTTTCATTACTTCAGCAACTTGAAAGGCACATGGAAATGGCCAAGCCAATGTGAATTACTTCTTCAGCTAAGATCCTGTGAGATACAACATCATACCTCTATTAAAGCTCATCTGTGCTTGCGATAGTTCTCTGTCCTTGCTAAAGGCTCTGTACCTAAGGCTTACTGAAATCAGAAGCGACTGTTAGGAACAGAAAATAGATTTACCAGAGAGTGGCTTCCTACAGTACCCTTGCTGTTGTTAAAGTTGGTAATGTTAAGCTTTCCCTCTGCTCTAATTTTTCAGTTATCGGGTTTATGCACTGTGGACATAAAGGAGTTTAGGTAATTCTTTAAAGTCCTGTAGGATGCAGGTTGCCCAGCTTTTTTAATTTATTCACATTTCCCTAATGTGCCCTTTCTTAATTGTTGCAATTTCTTTCACAAGATCCTTATCCCACACTCCCTCTCAGTGCTCCAGGCATTTCTTGGTTTTTCCCACTGAGGAAATACTTGAAAAGGAACTCGGTGTCAGAGCCATTTTGGAGTCTTTCATTTATTCTTCTCATGTGTGAAAGGATCTGTTCTCACTAGCATTTCTTTTCTTCAAAGAATACTTATAAAAGCTCTTGAAAGAGTCAAGGTCAACCTCCCTGAACTCTTTAGCTAACATGAAGTTTTGCAATATATCTTTTTCAGTTGGTTTGGGAGGGTTGGATGTTCTAGGGAGGGGTGTCTTTTGGTTTGGGGATTGTTTTTTAGGTGTGTTTATATTTAACTTGCAATTCTTGATTGACCAAATAGTCAGAGGAGAATTTATATATATTTTTTATACATATAGCTCCACTGTCTGTGCAAGGACAATGAATTCTTCATTGTGAATAAACTTTGCACCATATCTCAATTCCAGTCGTCCTGTCCTGAAGCACTGATGAACTTACACTGTTTGAAATAAGCATAACTGACCTGGATTTTCTTATGCTAGACCCCAAAAGTGTATTAGAGTATATCTAGCTTTTCTTCATTTCATCATTTCCATGTACAATTGCGGCTGGTGATCTCCAGAATGAGATGAAGTGGAGTGATTTTACACCCTCTAAATTATACAACTAAAAAAGTAACTAGAAATGTAACCTTGGATGACAGTAACTTCTTCAAATAATTGATGAGAGAAGGAGCAGAACATGATAGCTATCAGAAACGAGTCCTGGCTCTCAACACAAAAAGGAAGTAAGAAACACAGTGAAAGATCAAATTATGTCTCATATTGAGTCTGTGACACTTCTTTCAGTTTGAAAGATTTTGGCAAGTGATAAGTAATCAGAATAGGTGTCTTGGGGAATAGAGAGCTATTACATCCTCTTATTAAAGATGAGGAAGCAAAGGAGCGACAGGGAGGTGAATCAACCATGTGGCATGAAACAGACCTGTAGCAAAGTAGTATTAAAAAGAATCTCTTCATTATTCTGTTTAAAAATAACAACCACAGAAAAGCACTATGAAATATTTCATTTTTAGGAAAAAAGCATGAGGTCTGATCTAATAGTTCTTTCACATTTCCAATACTTGCTGCATTGAGTTATATTCCAGGATAGTGCAAATTTTTCAGATACTGGCCAGTTCTATCAACATCTAAGTTTACTTTATTTGGGATATGTTTAAGGTGATTTATTCGATTACAGGCAGAGCTCACTTTCAGAAAAGAAGTTCCTCTGGAATATGCTATAATGATTGTAGTTCTCTCAGATATGTTAGCAGTGCTCTATAGACGGGTTAATTGACAGAAGCATTATTTCACCCCACTGTATGTTGTTCTTTTTTATTACTGCTTGATGCAGCTAAAGTTCCATACTGCCAATGCAAAGTCTGCTATTGATTTCAGTGTGCTATGATCCATCATGCTTATGCTGAATGGACTCAAAGCAACATGTATTTATTTTGCATGTGTCAAAAGATGTTCTACTACAGCTTCATGCCTTACACATGGATCTTAGGAAAGAGATGGATAAAAATGGCAAAAAGTACCACATTTAGAAGACCAGGTGTCTGGCTCTCATTTGATTTTATCCTTTTAAATGGAGGAATGTCTAATTTTATAAAGAATGCAGTAAATGTCAATGTTCAGTTAGAAACAGTAATAATAAAAAAAGTATTTTTGGCTTACTCAGAGGTGAAGAGGAAAGATGTGTCAATTAATAGTATTGGCTGTTGAGAGCCTACATGTAAGGAACAGCTAGTTTAAGTCATGTTGTTAGAAAATAGATGACTTCCTTATAAACCTTTATCGTAGTTGGCATTATTTCTTGAATTGAAAAGAAACAAAGGACTGATCTGGCATGAAGCCTATGCTACATTTTACCTATAATGGAGATCTCTTCAGGTCTAAGATTTAGGCAGAATCATGGGTTATATTGCAGCAAACTTCCATCTTTATTGCTTGTTATGAATGTGAGTTTTATGGAAAACAGGACTGCCAAGCCAATGGCTTTGTGTGCTTATTAAAATTATAGTTGGTTTTGTTTTTCTTTAAGCTGGGACTAGCTCAGTATCGTTTCCACATTCAGTGCAAGCACAAGAAATGAAAGCACCTGGAAAGTTGTGCACATTTGGGTGACTAACAGTAAATGTGTGTGGTCTGAAGATGGAGCAGTCAACATTTAAGTGTTGGTTGTTTTGCCGGCTGCCTTTTCTCAAAATAGGTGTTGTGTGGGGCTCCTTCCCTCTTCCCTTGCCCAGCTGCTCAGGACGTGCTGTTGGTGCATTGTGGAGACATTAGGGTTTAATGCCTCTCAGTTGTGGATTGCTTGAGCCTAGTGGCTGCTCAGTGCCCGCAGCAGTATTTCAGAATCAGCCCTTGCTCATTGCTGAGATAGGACGGTGGGCACTGAGAGCAGCTGGGGTGAAAGTGAGGGGGTTCTGCCTGACCTCAGCCCAACAACGTGGCTCTTCTTCATGCAGGCATCTCCAAGCTGCTTTTGTAGGTCCTGCTGGTCATTGTAAAAACCTGAATTTTCTGAATTTATTGTTAGAAAGACCATTCCATTACTTGAATCTTGCTCTTTGTGCTTTCTGATGTTTATTCATTACACTGGAGAGGACTGTGGTTATATTAACATTTGATTATCTCTTGTTGTTTCTGCTTCACTGTTCCATTTCTGTAGCCAACGTTTTCCTTTTTTGGGCTGAAACGCTTTTTCCCGTGTTGTACGGCCTTGGTCCCTTGCTGTGTGAGCAGTAACCCCTGGCAACACCCGCACCTCGGCACAAACACGATGGATGGATGGCAGCTCCCTGCGTATGAGCGCACGTCTCTGGCGCCCACCAGGCTATGGACATCACCCTGGGTGGCTGCAGTGTCCCAGCATGCTCCCCTGATTGCTGCCAGCCAGAGCCCTTAACCCCAGCTGGTTATTGTTCGTTAGCAGCAGTGCAGCTAATGAAGTTGCCGTGAACTTCTTCGTGGTTTACAGCATGTGTGATTTTCAGACTCGTCCATCACTGGGTTCATTTTGTTTCAGTGGGTTTTGCTGACATCAATAGAGACAGAATGAGGTCAGCACTGAATTCTTCTGAAAATCTGTCCTCTAAGGAATTTGTATTTCCCCAGTAAACCAGTAAATAAATAAATCCGGTGCTCTATAGCGACTTAGATTCTTGGGAAACTTAACCTCAGCAGGGGTCTGTGACTTCCACAGAAGACCTGATTTTGCCCACTTGTGATGCTGGGCTGGCAGAGAAACAGCAAGGTGGGGTCATCTGTCCAAGGGCTTCACCAGGAGAAGGATGGATCTGGGTTGTATCCAGGCATGTCCTGGACCTGTGGATCCCCTTCAGCTAGAGGCGTTATTTTGTGTTTTCTCTCATGCTTCTCCATCCAAAACACTGAATAGCAGTGCTGATTTCAAATAAACCTTCTCATAAGGGGAAACAAGGAAAAGTGTGGATGGGCAGCTATTTCTCTTGTTGTCTGTGCAGAGACAACTCGAATTAATGGAAACCCCTGGGAGCAATTGAACACAAAAGTTGACCCACTGAGTATTTTGCCATCTGCTTTCTTTTGGAAGAAATGTTCTAGGAAAAGTTGGGAAAAAGTCATGAGTTCTTTAGAGCTAGTATTGTGATATTATTTCCTGAAGATTTATTGCCTTTTGATGGCAGTCTTTCAGCAGAAACTCATGAGTAGTTATGTTGTGAAGGAATTAGGAACTTCTGTGGCTTGTCTTTTATTTACTAATCAGCAAGAGTATATCTCTCTGAGGTGACATGTGATCTTGAGTAATTTACATTATATGACACAACAGCTTTCTCATATACACAAATTGCCCTCCAGGAACGTGACAAAATGGCAGTGACTCATATTTAAGTGTTGGTTTACACCACAAAATTTAGATCCAACTTACAAGTTTTTTAGAGTTGTGAATGTTCCCATTAGAAGAGTTCCAAAACCTGAATTCAAATCAACTTGCAATATCGCCTGTAACTCATTTGTTTGGATATAGGATTTCATTTGGCTCATCTTGCCTTTCAAGACAACTTCAATTTTGATAGTCCTTTTTGTGTTCAGTGTTTCATTGTTTAGAAGAACTCTTCACATATTTAAATCTTTCCATATGTCTATGGACTTTTAATTTTTGTTCATTTTTAATCTCATTTTCTTTTGCTTCAGGAGCTGGATTGTACATTAAGTATGTGTATTTGTCTTGGTTGTCTTCACCCTTATTGCCTAATTAGGAGAATATTTTCCTATTCATGCCTGGGAATAGCAGATTTCTAAAGCAATTCCATAGATCTAAGCTAACTGTGATATTTTATTTTGGAAGGAGTTATTCTCCTGATGAAAATACAGCCATCATATCAATTTGATATTAGGTCTAACTCCCTGAATCTTATGTTTATGGCAAAGGATCAAGTCAATAAGGCTTTATGACTTTGTCATAGTAGAGTCCTTTCCTCATTCGAGGAATAAATCCCAGGCCACACAGAAACCCATTATGTATTCTTGATACGTAAACCATTCCAGACTAAAATTTAATAACAGTAATGAGACTAAATCAACATGACAAATTTCAAATAATGCAGTGGAACCATTTTTTTATTTTTTGTATTTTAAATCCTCCTGCTGTTAAAGACTAACTGAAATGGCAGAATCATGATGTGCAAAGTCCTGCAGAATAATGCTATGCACTTTGCTGCTGCAACAAGAAACAACTTTTATCAGAAAAACATCTGCTAATTTCCCTTTGCAATCATTGTCAGCTAAGGCACAGTAAATTAGCCTCTCTGTCCCATCAGCGCTCTTCTTTATTCCTCTGATACAGCACACATTGCACCATGGTAGTTGTTAGAATACTTGTGCTGCGTGTATGCTTGCTCTTGTATTTATAAATAAAGGGGTAAAAAACAATAGGGCAAAGATCACATACATAAGGTTTCTTTTCAGGGCTCTTGCCACTTGTGTATGTTTAAGAGGAGATGAAAACTGGATTTAAGAACCTTAATCTCATCTTAATCCCAAAGGTAACCTGCTTCAGATTCTGTGTCAGGGAACATCATCTGGGTAATAAATATGACTGGCCAGACTTTTTATTGACTCAAATCAGTGTATAGCGTGTATCTGGCCTAGTTTTTGTTAAGCTCCTCTTGTCTATTGTTGGACAATTTCTGAAGCTGTAATTTCTAGAAGTTTATGCTGCTGGAGATCTTGCTAACAAAGTCTATGTTAATTAAGAAATCGTCTCCTCAGAGCTGTGGTAGCTGCTGACATGATGAATGGTGCTGCAATATCAAGTAGGGCCTTACTTAGCTCCCACTCCCCCAAGGGCTCATGGGCACTTCAGAAGGCCTCATACATTGGTTGCATGTCAGGACTTCCCACAGAGAAGGAAAGTCAATTCCAGTTTGCAAGGCCTAAGAAGAAGAACAAAATAAAATCACAGATTTCCACTGTGCAGTCACATAGCTGCTTCTCATCAAGCCTGTCTGCATCATTTCCTCATTTACTCTGTTCCAAGACACCCAGTCCTGCAGCTGGTAATCTTTCCTCAATGAAGCAACAGCAGTCACTCTAGCCCTAAATAATGCAGGAGATGGAGGTTTGTGATATGATTTTGGGGAAATAACCAAATCCATGTTTTTGATGTGCTGCCAAAAGAAGCAGTTAACACCTTGATCCAAGAAGAAAGTTTCCTACTAAGAATTTAGTTGTGTTATGAGTGGAAACCTTGAAGTATTGAAGGGCTACTGCAGAGGGCTAGCGTGTTTGGTTAGGTTTGCACCACCTGTGGATACTGTGGAGAGTATGAAGAAACCATACACTCCGAAAATAGAGCAGTCATGGTCTAGATAATGGTCTAATAATTAAAGAAGTAATTAAGTGAATGTGTCCAGCCTGTGTCCATCATTCTGCCAGCTCCAGTGCCTCTGAAGACTACGGAAGACATTGTGGGGCCAGGCTGCCAAGGCAGGTCATGCTGGTAGATCTGCAGCTGTAGGGAGGGGAGACATGGCTTACGTGCTCTTCGGAGGGATGACAAAAGTCTGCTTCTTCCTTGAGGGGAAGGGGGGAATGTGGGCTTGCCTCATGGGGTTTTGTGCACGTGGAACAGACTCTTCCCCTTGTGCCTTTACCTTTCCTGTTTATGCATTACTCCTGTCAGTATGAGAATTAAAACCAACTCAGATCCTGATAGTATTTTTAATATATATGGTCTGCAGCTGTAAAGGGCTCTTCCCTATTTATATAATTCAGTTTTTTTTTTAATTACTTGATGTACTTTCACTTCTGTGGAGCCTTCAGCTTGTTGTGCTTGCAGAGCTATTTATAGGCTTCCTTGTCCTGGGACTACTTTCAGACCAATTGGTATTCAACCTTTCTGAAGAAAAGTCTTTAAGCACTGGAAGGAGGCAATAAAAATCTAGAATGCACAAAACACAACAAATAATACCAGTTGCACCAAATCCTATTAATTATTTTTAAATGTCCTTCAGCTCAATTACAGAAGAAACTATTCGCCTCTTGGCTTAGAATAAAAGCACAGAGGCTGCATGATGGGCTGTGGTCATAAGCGTTCCCCTGAGCTCTGGTAGGAATGGAGAACAGGCTTGTGTTCACTGCCCTCGCTGTGTAGTTAAGGTCAATGTATCAGAAAATACCCAGTTGAGCAGCTAGTTTCAAGAACTTTCATGCTCTGACTACAAATCTTATTTTATCATTAATGTTCCTTCTAAGCTTGACATCTCCTTATTGCCTTACACACATGATGCAGTGAATTATTTTTTCGATGTATAAAAGAAGATTTAAAGTGCTCTACCCAGAAACATTAAGCAACAGACCCAATGTGTGACAAGACAGGAATCCTCACCCTCTGGGATTTCACAAGGGAATAGGGAGTCATATGAAATCTGGTCTGGAGCTTTGCATGAGAAAACAATGGTATGTTTTCTCCTAAAAACAGTGAGTCATTGCAACCAAAATGATTTAAAGGAAGGGTCAGTCTCAATTTTTTTTTTTTTTGTTTCAGAAAGTACTGAGAAAATTTTTTAATTTTTAAAGACTTGTGTCAACATTTTCTTAATGGAAAACAAAAAAATGGTTTGAACTAATCTTTTCCTTTGAAACTCAGGCTAACTTGATACACACTTAAATGGTCAGAAGGGAAATACTTTGAAATGAATATTTGAAAATCAATAAGGACATGTTTGATTCACTGCCACACATATTTATTTTCAATATAATGGGTCTTGATTTTTCATATTTTTCTTGACTTGTTGCTCATGGTTATATAGATTATGAGACAAATTTATTTGGAGTAAATATACAAAATCTTGTTAACCTGATAGTGCTTTTGAGTGAGGTCTCCTTTGACTGACCACAAAGTAATGGTTTGTTACTCACATTGTCTGCCTTTTTCCTGCTTTCGCTCCGAGGTAGCCCATGTTTCGTAAGTGCATGTTACCCATCCCTGAATGAATTTGAAAGTGATCCCTTTGGGGTGTTCTGAAGAGCCAGGACACGTGATACTGTCGCTTGGTTAGGAGAAGCTGAGCAGACGTTGTCCTGCTCACCTGCTTTCATTAGATAAATATCTATTTTGTGGGCTGAAAGAGGTAATAGCTGGTGCAGTGTATGTAGGGTAGTTGGTAATCGGAGTATAAGAAAAGGTTCTTTAACTGTCTTGAAACACACATACATCTTCAAAAATATGTTTAAAATGAGAAAAAAAAAAACCAAAAAACAAAAACCTAAACCAAGAAGTATGTGTTATGTGTCAGTGTTGTCACAGTCTGATCTGACAATTTTTAAAGTTCTGATTCCCTGCTCACTGATTATGGTTTTGCTCAAGTTCATATTGCAGTCCCAGTATAAATTGAACAGGATATGTGCAGGTATATTGATATAACTGGTAACTGGCATTCTGTATAAACATACATTTGTGAGCTGGGCAATACCAAATTTCCTTGTGTATTTTGCAGTCCCTTATATAGCCCATCACTTCGTTTTCACTAATCTCATTTTGATTTCCATGCCATTAAATACACAGGAAGACAGGGCCATGTTTTTAAGAGGCTGTCCGAGAGCTTTCCCATGCAACAGGAACTGCCAAACCCCTGACCCAGTTACAGCATGTTTGTGGTGGGGACTGTCTGTAACTGTGGTTTGTGACCAGGACAAAACTTTCCCAGAGTCCCTCAGTCAGCTTAAACTGCAGGGTATTTCATTTGTTTTTGGCCAACCCTCATTTCAATCTGGATTTCCAAAGAGGGAGAACAGCAAAGGTGAAGGGTGTTGAGAGGCAGAGGGTAGCTTTCTCACTGGTCTAACATCCAGCCTGGATGGGCTGCTTCATTCCAGGAAAGACCATGTCCAAAAATAAATGTTCTCAAGCATTTGTGTAGCTATGAACTGTGAGGACTGCTCAGCCATGCACTGATTGCTGGACTCATCCATCCCGCTTCTGTAGAATGTGTAGGTTTGACTTTAAA
Source organism: Forpus xanthops (assembly GCA_032466535.1). Classification (NCBI taxonomy): domain Eukaryota; kingdom Metazoa; phylum Chordata; class Aves; order Psittaciformes; family Psittacidae; genus Forpus; species Forpus xanthops. Next base: position 39,372 of record JASSUY010009678.1, on the reverse strand, counting down.
ATTAACTTTATCTCTTAGTGCTGTGCTGAAATAGGGCCTCCCAATTACTAAAGAGCAAGAAGTGTTTTATAATTTGCAGTAAAAGTTGTGACAGTTAGAACCTTCATTTATTTTCCTTTTGCACAAAATGAGGCCATTAAGGTTAAAATAATCCTCGTTATCTGAATTATTTGAATACCACAGTTCTATTAATTTCCCTATGAGTATATTTGGGTAAAAGTTTTCCTCTTGTGACAGCCACTACTAAGAGGACAGGTTTGTTGCAGTGTGCAAGCTATTTTGCAGGTATCATAACAAACCAGGCTAATTTAACAGGGCCTGGTAATATTCAGCCTTTCCTTCACTGACTTTCTCTGGAGAAAATCAGGATTTCTGACTACATATTTTCATGTTTGAAAAATCCAGACTAACAAACAGAGTTGTTAGTTAAAAATAAAATCCCCAAATGTTGTTACTCATGTTAAAATATTCATTAAAGAATGGCTTGAGGTTTTTCTTAATTATACTGCTGTTAATCTTTGAACTCTTTTGCATGAATGTGGCTTTATTGTTCTCTAACCAACTGAGCTTATAATTCTATTGCTATATTTGTGGTTAGCCAGGCATGACACATTGTACCACAGTAACTTCTAATTTTTTTCATCATTCTGTTGTTAACAGTTTGGTGATTTGTTTTTTTTTTTTTTTTCCTAAATAAGCAGGAGCCCTATATAACCTGATGCAGTCCTATCTTGAAGTACGGAGGAGAATTAGCATGTGGCAATAAAGAGCTAACCTCGTGCAAGAAAAGGCATATGGAATTATGAAGCGAAAGTAGAATTTGCTATTGACAGCCTTCTAAAACAGGAAGGCAAAAGCATAAAGCTAAGTGAATAATTTTATGGTTGGCTTTTGAATACAGTTGCCTAAGAAATTAATATATGCCATTTAATGTAATTATATTAATTATAACCAATTTTTCTATTATTGCCATAATGGCAGTGCACGTGCTGAAGAGGGCTGAAGTTCTGAATAACTTGCTTTTGCTAATTTTGCTTTAGAGAACACTAACGCTACTGTAGCAGTCAGATTTGCAGCACTGATGATGCAGCTGGATGTTTTCAGCATTGGCATTGGTGTAAATGCACCTCACTCCTTTTCTCTCTCTCTGATAACCTGTTTTTAAGTGCTTTTAAATCGTGGGGTTCTGCAGTCACACGCAACCCCCTAGAGGCAGTTGAACAAATTATCAAGGGTGGTGGGTAGGTGCTTAAATAAATCAGTTGCTTCCAATTGTCGTAAGAATTTAACATCCTGTTTTTGTCTTTCTACAACCTCGGCCCTCTCAGTAGTTCCAAAGCTACATGCCTGCATGTTTTTAACAGGATGCAACAGCCATTTCCTTATTTTGTATGGCTATTTTTATTAGATTACAATTACTTCACATTATGATCAATTGAGGGCTAAACCTCAGCTATTCATTTGATGTACATATAGCAAAAAATATTTCTTTGAAGTTAGAGTTCTTTTAAGACAATATTTTTCTTCAACTTTGTATACAGTTTGCTGAATTAATGGACATGCTATCGTGCAGAGGAGTGCATATCATCTGTGTTCTGTGGATGCACGGTCCTTATTGCTTTGCATGAATTGCGCTCATGTTAGAAAGGGATGAAATAATTCAAAACTGTTTAAAAAAATTGGTTTTGTTAAAAAGACATGCTTGCTTTAAAGACTACATAATGCATTGTATGCACACCTCATTTATTACTCTATGCTGTTCTGCTGCTGTAAAACTGCTGTCAAAACAGATCATGCCAGCAAAAATATTCTCAGTTTCTTGGTAAAGCTAAATGAAATCAACTATAAAGTTTGTGATACATTAAATCACAAATATAAATATATTCTTTACAGCCAGCTGTTATATCTAAATGTGCACATTTTAAAATGGAAATATTTATCCAACATGCTGATTAGCAATTTCAGTTCTGAAAAGCCTGATTGCATTTAAGATGCAAAAGATTAAAATGACTAAATGGATGATGTTAATAGTTCATCTTCATTGATGTTTTTATATGTTTAAAATCACAAAAGTTACACCAGAACTTCCTGCATAGTTAACTCATCAGAAATAGTATGGTTGTAATGTGTCTTACTGCAAGTTGTAATTTCTTATGGCCAGTGTTTGAAAGCAAGATTCTCGCTAAGAATGTCTGCCTGTGTTCTTTTACAATATTTGCACATACACATCTAATTTAATCCACAAAACTGCATAATAGATGGGTTCTATTGAAATGCCCCAAAAGAATAACGAAGAGTTATCTTAATTAGTAGTAGAATATAACTTGTATGAAAGTTCCTGTATGTCGTTAACAATTTGTCAACTATTCTTCATCTCTGTGCATAAAATTAACTAAAGCACAAAAAAGTCTGGGTTTGCATTTCATCTAAAATTCACTCCTATGTTACAGCTTAATTCTCCCATATTTTTAAATATATTTCTTATACATTTGAACATGTAAATTCAGAGGGAAAATATTACTCATCTTTTTTATGCATTGGCAATCAGTAGTTCAAAAGTTCATGCAATGCCATATGTCCTAATAATATTTATCTAAATCTAAAATAATATGGAACTGTCAAATAGGATCCCACATGGTAACAAATGATGGAATGCAGGGGAACTCTTAGATTTAGCCTTTTCATTTTTGTTCAACAAGCTAATGAAATAAGACCAATAATAAAAGGTTGTGTAGTAGGCCAAAAGGCTGTGACAGATAAAAAAGAAATGTTGGAAACCGATGAAGCTTTTGCACAATTAGATTTTTTGAGGCAGTGCTGTAAGGACTGTCCAGGGCCTGTTCAGTTCTGATTGATGGTAAAATTATAACTACATCATATTAGCTGTAGAGTTCACTGACAGGTTACTGCAGATTAATATTGCTACTGCTGTTCACTTACCATCAAACTGGTGGAAAATATGAATTGAGCTGCTCCTACAACAATCCCTGCATATTAAAAGGTTGGTTGTTTTACTGAACTATCTCCATTCTGTCGTTAGGGAAGGAGATGCAAACAACATTCATCTCCAAGGTATGTAGATACACAGTAACATACTAATTGGTTTTTCCAGGGGACCTTGACGATGCTGACCAGTTAGCAATCATGCACACTTAGTGTTGCTTTGAGGTTTAGTCTGTCATTAAAATGATACTTGCAAAAGATAATGAGCAATATTCTTCTCTGATTTTAATATTTAATCTCATGCAATGAATATGTGTTTGTTCTGCAAGATTAAATAAGAGATATTTTTAGGGCCCAGGCTGAGTGAAGGAGGTGCTGCACCCCTCCAGTCCTGGTTGGAGATGCGAGGTTTGGTGTGCTGGAAGTCAGTCTGGGGTGTCTGGCATCCACAGCCAGCATGTGCAACTTACTGTGACATGGAGAAGCCTGGGACTTCACCTCGCTAATCATAGTGTTAGAAGTAATATTGTATGTGTTTGAAGTCACAGAGAGTCCTGTGGTTTTTGCTTGTTTCTTGGTTGATGTTGGGACTTTGTCTGCCAGGATACCTGTGACAAGTATCATTTCTCACCATTCCCAGCTATGACAAAAGAATAATGACATCCCTTGGTGGGTACCTGTTGCCCCAACTGCTCTACTTATTTCACCAAAGTCTGCCTAAACCCTCTTGCTTCTTTCCTCAGTAACCCCCACCATACCCGAATGTCTTTAGCTAGGGAAAAATATGTACTTCCATAATAAACAAAAAGTCTAAAAAAGCCTTTTCATCCAAAAAAAGGGCAGCTAGAGGAAAGGTACTACTGGTGGGCAGTCAGAGTGGAAGCAGTGTTCCCGAAGCTGGAGTTGACAACAGGCGCAAGTTGCCTAAAGCAGCATTTACTCCTGCCCTCTGCTTTGATCTTCACCTCTCCCCTGGTCACCTTCGTGTGCTCCTCTGCCTCAGTTTTTCCATCTGTAATATGAGAACAATCCTTCCAGGAACATGGCAAGAAGCAATTCATTAGTGCTTTCTGGGACTCACAACAGGAAATGTACTACTGAAGTGCACAGGTTTACGAAAACAGTTCCCCAAGTGTAACATAATAGCATTTGTGATTTTAAAAATGCAGGCATGAATCTTTACTGCAAATCTCAGCTGAGCTAAATGTATTTTTTTGTCAGGGAGACATTGTTTTTTTTTATGATAGCTACTCTGTGATTCATGAGTCAACACGCTATACAAATACCAGAAGGCATATGTGAGTTATAGACATTTCTCAGGAGTGGCACAGCAGTTCTCCATTACCCAATTCAGTTAAAATATCCTATTTATCATGCCTCCTTTTTTTTTTTTTAATAGATGAATTCTGCAATTTTTAGTTAAGTGAAAAATCCATGTGAGGGAACATGGTCTTTGCTGGAAATGAGTTTGGATAAGAATTACAACTTACTTATTGTTATAAAAACAATTTAAGAAAAATTATATATAATAGACTTGTTGTAAATTAACCATCTTCAGTGGCATTTAAGAGCCCTTCATTTCTATCGGTTGCTTATTTATTTTACTAGATACTTGTATCTGGGTGGTTTTGGATATTATTTCCCTTTGACACAAGTAGCACTTAATTTCAAATGTATCATCCTTTCAGAAAAGTTCTGAATGTGTTTGAGGATGTAGGAGGTCAGCAGTTTGTGGTTATACTCTGTACATTGAAAAATGCCTTTCTGGCAATATTCATAAACTTTCAATGAGAAAAGTCAGGTTCAGAGTTTTGCTTCAGTCCATATGTTGGTGTATGTACCTGTGACATGTGGAAGACTCAGGTTCAAGTCCTTCCAAGAGTCTGAACCTGGGCTTTCTGCTTGCAGGTGAGTACCCTGGCAATGGGGCATGGCTAGACCATGACTTGGTGGGTTTTGGAAGAAGCAAAAATATTTTGCTTTTCATTCCAGGGCAAGATGAGAATTCTTTGGGGACTTTTGAAATTTTCCAGGACAGATAAAACTGTTTCTTTGACATCACTTCTCTGCAACCCTTGTTTTTTGGAAATTTTTAGGAGACTGGATAAGATTAGAGTTGCTTAGAAGTTAAATGGATCACAGAGGGACAAGTTTAGCCATGACATAAACTTGCTGATTTCCAAGTTGCTCTTACTGCCAGCAGGATTGAATTTGGCCAATTGACAGCATTTATGCAGAAAAGTAACATATTTAGCAAGGAGAGGATCAAATGCTCTTGAGGGGCAGGGGGGAGGAGGACATATGGGGGTGAGCTGGAGAGAATTGAGGGGAAGACTGAAAGGAAAAGGTCATAGCGTGAAAGGGTGCCGTGAATTCCAAAAGTGTCTAATTAGGTTTCTGGCTGTGGAATTTGCCTTTGCCCCAAGCCAAGAAGCCCAGCTGTTTTACAACAGGGCTTTTGCCTCCTACCAATGACTGCAGACAATGTGTGACCTAAACTGCAAGTGTATTTATAAGGACAACTTCCTTCACTCTTCACAGCAGATTCCATAGAATATGTTCAAATGTTATTAAAAATGTTGCATGCCTGCTTCAGTTTTTAACATGCTTTTCTTGCTGTTGTGGGACATTTAAATACAATTTGGGAAAGTCCTAAAAAGAGGGGAATGAATGTCATTAAAGTTATTCCTCTGAACTTGTATTCCATTGGACTGTTTTACAAAAGTGTCAGTCTTCAAAATGAAATGTTTGATGGAATATTAAATTTGATGGATCACTGCCAGTTTCCATGTTTGTTAGCTTTTATATACCGCATTAAAGCAATTCATTAATAGTGTCACACAACACTGCTTTGATTGAGTTCTAAAAGGTTAATGACTTGATACAGGCTGGTATTCTGTGCTTTACTGTTTGCAGGCGGTCTGTGGTGAATGCGAAGTGCTTTGAAATCGTAACAAAGAGAAATCTTTCATTTTCTTCAATTTCATGTCCAGAAAGTATTCCCAACCGATCTGGATGTGCAAGATGAACTAGGCTTATCATCACTAACCTATGTTAATCAAAAAACAGGAGGTAAAGCCATGAAAATTAGGGTTTTGTTTGTTTTGTTTAGTTTGTTTTTTTTTTCCTTACAGGACTCTAATTTACCAGTAAAAACCTTCATGCTCATATGACTCCTCAGAGTAGGGTGGATTAAGATACATATAAACCTCATGTTTGCTGTCCACCTACTCCTGTTTGTATCTTTAAGCTTTTCTGCCAATTGATTTTGGGGGCTGCAACTATGTCTCCCCCATTTGAAAGTGATTAACCAGACCAGAATTATTCCTTTTTTTTTTTAAATATGTCAAATATTTTTCAAGTTACCAGAAGCTTTCAAGAAGTGCCTTTTAAGTGCAACTGCTGTGGATACATCCATGACATTTGGTTTGAAGAAGTCAGAATGTGGGTCAGAGATGGGATCAGTATTTTGCTCACTGCCCTCTTGGTAATGACTGAGTTGGGGAGCCTGATCAAGTACAGGCGGTTTTATATGCTGAGGAAAGTGTTGCATTTATGTTGCTCAGTGAATGGGCAGTATGGGCAGCACAAAGAAAGGAAATAGCATTCCCAAAGTCTGCCCTCTTAACTACACTGTGTCCAGATTTTATGGAATTTGAAGTCTCCTGAGATGGAAATAAGCTTCTTGACAAAGTCATGTGTGAAGTTAATTTTGTTTTAAGATAGTATTGAGGTTCTGCTCTGAGGGGAGTTGTTAGTAAAACAAATGACTTTAACTGTTTTAGTATGGAAGACAAATCAAAGCATTTCCATGAAGTAACAGGGGTGACCTGCTGTAACATAACCATTTCCTGAGCAAATACAAGCTGCTCTATTGGATGGGGAGAGTTCCCATGTTAGCCATTGTACAGAGAAAAATAAAAGTTCATATAAAAGAGCCCACCAAGGGTTATATGGCTGCAATTGTTTCCAAACTGAAACAACTTAGTATCTGTTTATGATTGTCACTATCATGTTATATTGTTCTTGTAGAATCCATAAAACCTAAAAGTCTGCAGTATTACCTCTAAACATCCAGCGGCTGCAGCTGGGAGATTTCAGAGCCAATGTGTTCAACCAGAGGGGAGGTAAAACCCAAAAGTTAATAAAAAGTTGACCTTGATTTTATTTACCATCTTAATCTAATTTTGATGAGGTGCTTCATTTCAACATAGAAGAACAAAAAGCCAAGCTCAAGCAGATAAAGTTAAGATACTTAAACTTGCGTCCTATAAATGTTTCTTTCTTTTATTCAGGGATTGCATATGAGAAGGAAGAAGCAGTAAATCTGACCTCCAACTTTTTCACCATGCCTTATGTTTCCACAGTTTAGAATGGTACCCATTATTTTTCTGAGTTATTCAGATGTACAGCCTGCTATCATATTAGCAGTGCTTAGACAAGGATATTCATTTGCATTTCATAGTCACTTCCTTTGCATTTTGAATGACAAGTGATGCAGAAAACAAGTGGGCAAAGATGTGGTTCTCCATGCAACAATACTGTCCCTTGGAAGAAGCTGCAAAGCAATTCTGCCTCTCAGATGACAGAGACGTTGTCACTCAATACAAATATAAACTATTCTCTTTTCCAGACAATGCCAAAGTGTTCTTGCTAATTAAAACGCATTTCAAAAGCTAATGATTGAAAAACAACGGATACTTGGACTTGAAAGCAAGCTGATGGAAAGACAGATAGAGCAGTCATTTGTTGGTAAATCAGATGTATTGTCAAATATTTGTAGGGACTAATTGCAGTGGCTTTTTAATATCTGATTTTAGCAGTTTCAGATTTCTGTGTTACTTCTAGCAGTTCAAACAGTAATATGGCTAAGGTGAGATACCGACAATCTGCTCACAGGATATATATATATCACATGGGTAACTGCAGTCCACAAACCTTTCTGTATGAAAAGGACCATGATGATGATAAGAACAATGAGAGAGAAAGAGGGAAAGAGGGAGAGAAAAAAAAGAGGATATCATCCGGTTAATCCCATCTCAAAGATACTTCAAAGCAAATTATGCAAAGTAGCTCTTATCATCTGCAGCTGCTTAGTAGGAATGTCATCTGAACAACACAGTTTGGAAGATAATGGATTTATGTCTAGCAGGAAGTCAATTGTGTGATGACTTCGTGCAGATTCTGTTAGGAATCATGTTGCTAATATTTTTTCCTGTCCCAACAATGTCATATAAAAACAATGAAAATTTTATATTTGAAGCCTGTGTCAGATGACACAGGGAATGCAGATGAAAGGGAGCTTTATTTCAAGGACAGATTGCTTTAGGAATGATTTCTTTTAGTCTTGTCCTTGCCAGAAACAAAGCTCTTGGCTTTCCTGATTCAAAAATAAGAGTCACATCCTCACATGGGGTAAGTAAGTGGTGTTCTCTTAAACCCAACAGTGAGATGGTAACATATAATTTGGACCATGTTCTGATTAGTCTGGTAAATGAATTTATATTTCTTGCTCATAAACATACCCAGTTTATTCCAGTTCTCAAATTAGGATTCTATATACTTACAGGCACTCAGAAAATGAAAGAGAAAAATCAGCACTTCCTATTTTAAACCAGTTGTGTCTCTCATTTTAATTTTGTGTTTTATTATCCTTGCTTACAGTGGTCTTTTACCATGTCTTTATAAACTTCATTTCTAATGGTCTCAAAGGACATACTTGGTATTTCCAGAACATAACAAAATTAAAACATACACCCAGAAACCACACACATGCACACACAGTCCCAAAGTACTGCAATGCCTAAGGCTTGATTCAAATCCTATGGAGTTTTCAGTGTGGAATCTGAGCTGTGATGACTGGCAGATTGACATGTGGAACAGCAGCTGAGCTTCTTGCCTTCTCCCTGGTTTCTCTAGTCAGCAGCATTTGTGGGGTAATGTAGAGAGATGTTCAGCCTCTGTGGAGATGGTACTTTGTGTCACCCTGAAACAGCCTCATCTGGCTACCATCACTGGTGAAACATAGACCCCAGAGGGTAAAAATGCTACTCAGCCCAACAGCAGGCTTCAGAAAAAAGAAGGCTAAAATGGCCTGCATGGGGAGAAAAGTCCTTGAAATTTTCTTAACTAATTGTTTGCTTTTGTAAGCTTATGGAAAGAGGAGAAGTGATCCAACAATATAAATGGTAAAATATGTGAAATGGCTAATGAATTAAAGCACTCGACAGTAGGAACTCTACTGAACCGTTGCCACTGATTCTTACTTGTACTGTAGTAGAAGGTATACTGAAGATATAGTACAATATATATTCCAGGAATAGTACTGTTGTGCATAAAGCACTCAACAAGGCTTCCAATTTTAATTGCAGCTCCTATAGTGATCTAGTGGGGGGGACGGAATACACATGCAGCATGCACACACACAGAGCATGCATGTGCAGCTGTTCTGCATTGGCATGCAGATAACATGCAGATAGCAGGTATATCCTTATGCATTTTGATTTCTTCATACACTAGCTCAAGCCATGCTACAGGTATTACTTATGCTTAGATCACAGAAGGGTTAGGGATATAACTACTAGATTGATCCCAAGGTACAGATGGAGCAAAGCCAGCATAATCTCTGAATCCAAATCTTTGCTGTTACTCTCTGATCATAAAAAGCCCAGTGAATTTGGAACAGATACTTTCATCCAGCAGCTGTTTGTATATCAGCAGCTAAAACCCTACATAAAATCTGAGAGAAAGATTTTTCACGGAGGCTCAAAGGAGGTGGGGAACCAGAGTCCCTTTTCTGCCATGCCAGCAGTCCTGAAAGTCCTGCTCAAGGTTTCTGTTCAGACTGCTAGAGGCTTTGGGGTACACTGCTTTCCGAGGGCATGGACATTCCTCTCCCCACTTCCCGCTTTCTTTTTCTTGTGTGCAGCTCCCAGCACAAAGAAGGTTCTATAGAAGCAGAGTCCTGAAATTATACAAATGCTTAGTGGTATTACTATAAAAAGTGACAAATATCCTCATATACCCCTGCCCCTCCCCATGGTAGTTCTGGTCATCATCTTTGGCGGTGGGTACTCAAAAGTACAGCTGTGGAATCGCACCTTATGCATTTGCTCTTTTTGACATAAGGCTGGTTTCTTCCTTTTTTTCTCTGTAGGAAACTCAAACTGTTTCTCTTTTACAGATCTCTTTCAGGCATGATTAAATTGGCCTCAAAGGAATGGGATTTAACTGAAAGAAGGCCAACTGGTATTTTTTAACCATGCCCAAGAACCTATGTTTCATTAATAACAACTGAAGAGCCCATCACTATGAGCAGTCGGAACTTCATCAGATGAACTTCAAGCAAAAAGTGTCTTTATCACACTGTGCTCAAAGGACAGAAGACACATATTTTAGAACTAATATCTTTTTTCCTTTTCCCTCTTTGCTTCTTTCCCATAAGTTTTTTTTTCTTATAAATAGGTGTGTGTTTTAGTGACAGCCTCATGGATCTGTTATGTTACCTTATAGCATCCCATTTACATGACTTATTTATTTTTTCCACTGAGCTGGTTTTGATAGATTTTAAGGACTTTCATCTCAATCCTTGAGCAATTCAGGGCCCAAAAAAGCAGTTTCTGCATCAGATGCAAATTTTCTGTTTGAGAGAGGGAATTTCTTTTGTAAAGATGCAGTCTTGATTTAAAGACTTCAAATGATCTACCACATCCTGCGGTAGGTTGTTCCAATGATTAATGGCCCATGCTAGAGAAAGTACAGCAGCTTCCAACCACTGGATCTTATTGTGCCTTTTCCCGTTTGACTAAATAGCTATTTGTTATCAGAAATCTCCTCCTTATGTAGATACCTGCAGACTTTGATTAAGTCACTTTTTAACTCCTTCTTGGATAACCTTAACATATTAAGGCATGTTTTCCCGATTCTTTTTAATTTGATTTTTTTTAAACCCCTTTCTGGTTTCATAATACATTTCTGACATGATACTCCCACAAACATTCTCACTAGTGCTACGTGCACATATAAGAACGCCTTCTGAAATCTAGTTAATGCTCTGTATCTTGTCTTCACATCCTCTGTATTTTGTACTGAAAGTCTGTATTCCTTTGTTTAGCTACCAGTATTCCCAAATCCATGCTGAGGCCCTGAGTTGCTCTGCAGGCTCTTCCCCCCTCAACCCTGCCATGGCTTTGGCTGCCTGTGCTCCAGGTCTGCTCTAACGCGGTGAAGGTTTGTAACCGTGGACTGAGCTCCCATGAAAGCAGCTAAGCTGTGAGAAAGAATTGGGGGGAGCCTCATGTGGGGCTCTTGTCCACTGTCTTGGAAGCTGTGTTTAAGCTCAGGCTTTTGCACTTGATCCTAGCCCAAGTTACATTTTAGGTGTGTCTTTACCAGCTTTGTCCTCTGCTGAACCTAATGTAGCTCTGTAGACCTGACCTCTCAGTTTAACCTCAGACCTGCCTTGACACTGTGAACTGATCTGAGTGGACTTTTGGCTCACTGTGGGTCCTGCTGCTGGACTTGTTCTGCTGTTGTCTGTGTGGTGTGTCCCTGCCCCTGCCTGACTGTCACACACAGCTATGGAATAGAAGTGGAATAAGGGTCAGTGACTGTGGGGCTTCAACAGAGAGTGGTGGGTTTCAGTTCCCAATTACTCGATATCATCTGTTGGGTTGGTTTAGTCCATTTAATGTATGTTGTTTTTGTGGAGTTTTTATTAGTTGATACTCTGTAAAAAACACTAAGGTAACACTTTTCTGACAAGGCTTAACTACCCTGAAAATGTGCTGAGGTAAATGTCCTGCTGTTGCCATTTAATTATTTACTGATTGCCTCCAATGTGAAGCTTCTAAGACTAGGACAACGTCTCTCTTCAGCTTAATGGGTTGAGTGTCAGTCATCACGTTTACCATCTTAAAGCATTTGTATGACCTTAGCTTCTTTTACAGTCCTCTCTGACTCTTCCAGCTTTTTAAAAAGTCAGTGTTTGTAGATCAGAGTGTTCCCTGGCAAGATGCTTTTATAACCCTGAGTGGCAGTTGGCCAGTGCCATTTATTTGCCGCTGGGTAATATTTATCTGCTGGCTGATGGGACAAGAAGAGGCCCCACAGCCACCTCAGGATCTATGAGCACTCCCATATACAGAGGTGCTGGCTGGAGTATGAATAAATGCTATCATTTAGAGCACTTTAAAAACAGTTAAAATATTTGCAGAAAGATTAAAAGATTGGATTTTCCATTATTCTGCTCTGCAATGGAGACATAAGAGTAGCCCTGGCTGTAAGCCCTCCTTATGTATATTAAATACTGCTTGCCTTGAACTTGTCTAATTTATGCCTTGCTTCACCACCCCAGCCCAAGTCCCATCTACAGTTACAGCCAGGCCATATTCCCTAGACTGCTTTGTGGAGAAGCTGGAAGCTTCAGCCCAGCTCTGGTCCAGGCAGGAGTCTGTGCACACCAGCTCCAGCAGCGAGGAGCTGCCTTCCCACTGCTTGGGTCAGCACAAAGCAGCCTCAGTGCTCCTGAGGGCTCCTCACTGTTTTGGAAAGCACTTCAGCTCTCAATGACTGGGCAGGAAGTGCCCCGAAGCTGCAGTGTTTGGGTCTTGAAGAAATATTTTCACTCATGTTCTAGTGCAAAAACTGAAGAATAAACCCACCTCTTCTTTTTCCCCTACAAAAGAAAGCACAGTAAAACTAGCCCCAGAGTGATCAATTACTGGTGAAAGGGCATTTGTTTTAGGAGGTAAAAGAAGTGGGCAAATGGTCAGAATAATCCAGATGACTGAAGAAAAAGTTAGCATGAGAAATAGTTGAAGCCATCAATAATCATGCATGGGCAAAATTTTTAAGGTTTTTTCCTTTTACTTTGTTTTTCTTGGAAATCCTTCTAAATTGAGCAGTATATTGAGAAATTTCATAGTATGCTAGATAAAAGTGTATCAATAAGCCATCTGCCATTATTAAAGTACACTATCACAATCTAATAGTGTTCTTTCCAATTTGTAACTGAAATTTTGCATCTCTGCAATAATTTTTGAGCTTCACTCACCATTCTCTCCAAACTGAACTTAACTATTTGCTTTAGTTTGACTGTGCCAGTGAAAAAAGCAAAGGCAAAGGGAAACATAATAGTGTTTCCTAATAACTAATTTATTAGAACAAGATCTCCCAGCTGCTGTAGTAAAGATGCTCATATGGTAGGGGTTTGTGCTTCTAGGATACAGCACTTGCTGTGTCTGGATTAGATCAGAGTCCCATTGAAATCAATGGGTGTTTTGTGCTAAACTAGATCTCATATGCTGTCACTTGGGCAAATGGCCACCTCAGGCTACAGCAGAAGCAAAATCACCACATTTGTTGTCACTTCTGAACTGCTGAAAGTAGGATTATATTACTTGTATATTTCATTCTGATTTTTTTCCCTCCTGATTTAAACAAAGATACCACTGTGGTATGATCTGATACAAAGTGCTGTGTGAGAGGCTGGAGAAGTCAATTACAAGTGAAACTGCAGACTTCGTTTACTGTTGCTTTGCTTTTAACTCAATGTTTTTCTTCATAGGCATTCAACATGTAATTTCCTTTCCTCAGCTGGTACTTTTGTGTCTCATAGCACAAGCAATGGCACTGCTCATCTGAATTCCCAGTCTGTTCTTTGTGCCACTTCTTTCATATCATTTAACTCCATCTTTCTCCTGAATAGATATATTACAGGGTAAAAATGAATGGAACTTCTAACAAGTTGTCAAATGAGTGCAGCACAGCTGAACAATGTTGAGACAGTAAACACTGACTGAGACAATTTTTCACTATGCAAAATGTATTTATTAGTATTTTGCTCAGACAATATAGGGCTCAGAAACACTCTTCCAGTGACCAGCTAAATCTGATATTTGTTTGTGACCAGCGTGAATGCTGACCTTTGCCTTCTTGACTGATCTTTGCATCTCATAGAAAGTTCATGGAAAGGTCATGGAGCAGCACTGACTCCCACTGCGTGTGCCTGTATCCCTGCGTGTGCCTGCATGTGCGTGGGGACACCTTCCTGCTGCTCAGCCAATGGAAGGGCTGGCCTTGCCCATCAACAGCTTTAGTTTCACGTTTGTGGACATCTGGACCCACTTACACCAACAGCAACAAAGTCAAGCCAGGCAAAAGGGCACATCATTTTTTATTTACCAAGTGCCTTTGTTCACCTTTATTTTCACTGGCAATTGCTCCCTATTTATCTTTAAAGTGTTGTCTCAGTTCAGGTACGTTCTTAGCTTAGGGAAATGGTACTATGCAGAATATCTGGCTTTGTAAAAAGAAAGGACTAAAATGTGGCTAGAAACAGCTACAGAAGAAATGACTGACATGGCTTTTACTTAAATATGCACGTATTAAAGAGAATGAGTTCTTCGCTTAGATTGCTTTGGCATAGATGCATGAGAGAAACAAAAAATGATTTGTGCATTCCTGAGCTGATTCCTCTCACAGAAAAGTTCAGTACTGCTTGTCACTTCAAAAGAGAGCTATGAATCTCATGAAAGCTGCTCTGCTGACACCATCAGCTGTACAGCACCGCTTCCAAATCAGACGTTAGAAAACAGCACTGTTAGAGGGTTTTAAATTTCTGCTCAGAAACTGTATCTATTCACAAACAGCAAGAATAGCTCTGAAATTGTGAAAAATGCACTCGAGTCTTATTCAGAATGATTGCATGTGGGGGATATAACAATACTTTTCAAGACTGTAAGCACTGCGTATATTCATATCTTTTGCTATTTATCTTACAGATATACAGTGCTGGAAGTTGCTGGCTGCAAGCTGGTAAGCTTGTAGCAGTGAGAAGGAAAGATCTCTCCGTTTGTCACTGGCCGTATATCACCGCAGCTGTGCCCTTTGATTACACAGAGGGCTCCTCCAGCCATTAATAATAGGAAACACTTTTTGTCTGGTGAATGTATCCTCTAACACCTAGGCTTTGCAGTGAACTAGAAGAGGTAAATTAAAGAGGGAGCTTGTTCATTTTACATTTACACTAGACGTATAAACAAGGATAACCTTTGTTTTCCTTGGAAAAGAAAATATGCCATTCTTTTTCCTACGAGCACAGTGACTAGATTTTTACAGAAACAATATAGCACTGCCAATTACAACTTGCTGAGGAAGTGACACTAATGAATCACAATAATGCTGCCACAGCATCACGGAAAGTCCTGTGACGCCAGCCTTCCAGATTAATTGCATCACATAAAATAGCTGAGCCACATCTGCTGGCCAGGTGTATCAGCATAAAAGATTTTCCCCCAAAAGCAGAGCTCAGAGTAAATCAATGAGCAGTCCGAATGAAACCCTAGGTATGAATACTGCATGGCCAGAATTAGATGGCTATCTGAAATTGTCACAAATAATTGATGCTAAGATTGGAAAATTCTAAACTGTTGTAAATCGTTTAGCACCAGAGAGCACTACAAAAGGCATTTCATGCTTGATCTGCAAAATGAATCAAAATTAATGCTAAGATCATGCAGCATGCTGTTGCTCTTACCTCTAGCAGTGCAGTGTATCTGAGCTGCTCCAGAGAGGTCTTTGCAGTCAGTGATGTGTGGAATCTGTCTGGGTCTGGCCTACATTGATCGTCTCCCACAGCATCTTTGACACAGTAGGGAAAAGCTAAAGACTGTTTGTCTTAACACTCATTTTAATCATGTGTCAAACCTTGGTTTAACCAATACCAATTTTTGTTTAAAAAGAGGACTTTTGTGTAACAAAAAAAGAAAAACTCCAATCAAAAAACATAGCACTTTCAAACAAAGCCTGCTCTTGCTAGCCATTATTTCACATCCCCTATTCCTCAACTGCTGGAAGTAGCCATCCCATCACACAGACCACAGCTAGATTTGCACTGGGGGAAAGGATTCTTCAAAATGAAGTTGCTTTGGAGGTAATCCAAATATCACTTGGAAAGGTGTAATTTCTGTTGCTGTATCTATCTCCAGACAATGCCCTCTGTTTATATTTTGATAGGACCTACAGTTACTTCATTGATGGTCCTGTGACTACGATATAGTCCTCTTAAATCTGTACTGACAACTTATTTAGATCATGGAGTCAGAGTTTAATTTCCTCAAGTTAGATTTATTCCCTCAAGATGTAAAGACATAATAAAGTGCATGCTTGCTGCTGAGTCAAACATGAGGCTGGAAATCTCCACAGTGGAGGCTCTCCCAGCACGCTGCGCCTCATTATTCAGCCTCAGTTACTCACTCCTCCGTTTGACAATGTGGAAGCTGAAGCTTTTGCAGGATGGTCCCTGGGCTCAGCAGTGGGCACGCAGCAGCCTGGCTGCCCACCTCGCTCCATGGATTTTTTGCTTTATTGAGTCCTGAATGCAAGTGGGGAGGTGCTACATCACCCTAGAAACCACAGTAAGTCCTTGGCAAGAGAAGCCATCCTGGGTTATGTGAATAACATAACATATATGGAATAGTAAAGTATATTTTTTTATATACCCCTGTTGTTTCACAGACACATAACTTAGCTGGAAAACACCATCTAGGTATATGAATAAACAAGTAGGAATTAATTAGATGTGATTGGCTAAATTGAGAACATATCCATTAGTTTAATATATTTTTCTAGAAATACAGAAAACTATACAAAACTTTTTTTTTTTTCTATTTTTATAATCTGCCTGCCCCAAATACAGTTATTATATTGGTCACTGTATTTAAATGATGAATTTCCCTGCTTTTAAAGCTAAGAAGAAAAGATCACTAAATTTCTTATCAGGAGATAGTGATAGACTTTTCAAAAATGCACAGCATCTTGAAAGTTTGGCTTCATATACCATTTATATTCCTGAGAAATAGACATGTCTCACATTCTGTAGCAGTGTTTTGTGACATTTGGATTTACAATGCTCAAGTTTAAGTCTTTAGCCCTTTGCAGTCTGTCAAAAACAGCTTCTCTGTCCATTTATTTTTGTCTTCTGTGTTCAGTCTGAATATCTTTTGTAAATTTACACTTGACAACCCTCGTATTTCAGCAGCTGGCTTTGTTTCACAATCTACCTTGCTTGCTCTGTTGCATTAGTTGAAACAACAAATTTAATCCATGATGTCAATAGTAAATTATAGTGGAGATGTAATATATGCCTGCCATCACTAAGGTCAAGGCCATGGTGAAAATATTGCAAATAACAGATCCAAAGGGTCTCCTCGTACTGGTAGTTGCTTTGGTGCACACTTAATGTTAAGAGAAACAGATTAATGCCACACGCTGCATTATATTAGCCTTTTAGTTACAGCCAGCATAAAGCTCCGGCTAATGTAAGAGTGCTCCCTCAGCATGAAAAGAGGTTCCAGAGAAGTTTGCTATGTCATTATATTTCATATTTTCTATCTGATAAATAATTAAAACAGGAATTACTTTACTGAAAAGATTCATTTAGAGCACACATTTTCCATTACTCTAACTGTTTGGAGGGGTTGGGGAAACATTTATTGCATACCTTACCTAAACTACCTTGCCATTAAAGTATCTAAATTACCTCAGTGAATTCTGAGCACAGAAGTGGTTGATGAATTGCTTTTGCATAAATGCACTTTCCCTTTACTAGAACCTAATTTTGTGTATAAACACACACACGCACACGGAGAATAAAGCAACTACTGAACTCTCTCAAGAAGAAAATTGAAGCCTGGAATTTTCTCTGTGTAATGAAGTTTTTCAAAACATTGCTTGTGCTATAAGCATCCTTGGACTCTGAGGACAAGCCAAAAATGGGTTCTTCTACAATGGTGAAAGAGCAGTTAATGAATCATTTTCTCCAGTGTGAAAGTGCTCATTCCTGTTAATTTGTCCAGTTTTACAGCCAGAGCTTTTTAAGCATCAAAATTCACTTTCAGTTTTGAAGTCCACTTAGTGCTAAAGGGGAAAAAAAATTCTGCCAAGTGAACCATAAACAAATCCAATGTATGGCAGAATATGGAGATTTCCATTCCATCAAGCTCTATTATTTGTTTTATCTGGCATAAAGAGCATCAACAACCCAAGCACTTTCAATCTGCAATTCATCCCTTTAACTTGGCTCTAAAGTATTTTCATTCCTTAACAAGAAAGGATGGGACAAATTTAAAATGTGGCAGAACATACCAGAGTACAGTTATGGTACTTGACTTTCCACATGCCCTGTCTGGACGTATGTAATTTAATAGATTTGCTCCCCAGAGGAGTGGGTTACCTTTTGCTCCTTGTGTTCCTACCACTGAATGAAGGCAGGCTTGTGCAGGTGGTACCTTTTGGTTTCCATTTCAGATTAGTTTTAAGAATATCAGCAATCCCACAGGGTTCAGGAACACACAAGGAAAGATGCTTGACTAAAGGTCTTTATGAACAAATCCACATTTGAGAAATGTGGACATTAATCACATCTGCAGGAGCTTTGATCATCATGTGTCTTTGCCCATGTTCTTTACTCCTTGCCTTTGCCTGTATTCTTTATTCCTTCCTTTAAATCCATGGCAGACTAGAGTGACCAAGACTAATTGTCATTTATTTTGTCACTGTATTCAGTGATCCCCATGCAATGAGTTGATTTTTTTTTTTCAGTTCCTGTGGGCTGTGAGTCTGCTTTTTGCCCATTATAATACATAATGGTCAAAGCAGCAAAGAGATGGAATGACAGATGACAAGATGATCCTTTCTTGAAGTTGCCTGGCAAGCTTGTGTGAGGCAGGATGACAGAAGGGATTTACTGAATCTTGTGCTTTTGACCTCTTGGCTGGTCCTTTTGGAAGGGCAGTTTTCATTATCGATAATCTGGTGGTCAGCTGCCATGAAGGTATGCTTTAAGGATGTAAATATTGATGAGAACCCCAAACACTGAAGTTCCTATGATAGTCTCCTACATGCAAACAAAAAGTAGAAAAGTGAATCAGATTGGAACCAATCAGCAGTCTCGATCTGGGATGCTCTGATGGCTATTTAATCTCACCCATAAAAGCAGTATAAATAATACTGTTATGTGCTGATGCTCTTAGCATTTGCTTTGGTGCATGATGTATGGCCACTGTCTGCTCTAAGAATCAACAAATGTGCATTATTCCATTAGCAGTTTTCTGTTTTCTTCAAAGCTTTACAATTTATTAGTTATTTATGTTAATGTACTAGTGCCTTATTTTACATATTTATAGTATCTTCTTTCCTTTGCCATGAATAGCAATGAAAAGTTTAGGTATTGCAGATCAGTTCAGCTTACATTTACAAATGTTCTTTATAAAAACAGTGTCATACAGAATCCTTTCTACATTTGGAACTGCTGTTTTAACTTATGTGAAACTATTACTGATCCTAAAACAAGATTGAGGCTTTTCTAATCCTCTGCTGCTTCTTTCCTGCTCTATTTCAGACAGGGAGATAAACTCCAGCTGTATGAGTAGAGATGACACCTTTTCTGCCAGTAAAACCTCAGAGAAAAGTAGGAAGGAGAATATCAACAAAAGGTTAAAGGTGTGGATAACAAAGTTTCAGTGGGAGGAAGAACTCATAGACAGCAGTATGGTGGAGTCTCAGAGGGTTTCTAAATGCATATTTATTCAACAAAAATGTAGCTGATATCAGTGGCCACTCAGCAACTTATTCCTGTGCCTGCATTATGCAGCACAAATCAGTCATTTCTCACTGATTCTATTTTCTTGACTTCCATGGCACATGGTCTTTCTTCATGGCACTTACTGATTCTGAACATCATGGCAGTATAAATATGTCATTTTAAGGCATCTCCATTACACCCAGAACCTTAGCTCTGCTTGTAATTTACCAAAATGATGTCAGTCTGGGCTAAGTCAAGCAAAGGCACTCTGTTAGTGTGATGATTTTATTTTTGGGTGCTGACTGCATAGGGTCAACACTGGAGCATGGCTAGTTCCATCTCTGCCCAGCAATGCAATTTAAAAGCATGTGTGTGGGGTGATAAGAGTTTCATATATCAGGATGCAAGTTATTTGTTGGTTGCCTGTGTGTAACTTCAACTTATGTTTTTAGCAACGCTTATGTTTTCTAGCCATGTTTTTGGGTACATTCTACTCATTCAATTTAATGACCTACTTTACTACATCACCTCAGCAAAGGCTGGAGCTCATTAGCATCCGATGTCTCCTAAGTGGCCAGTGTGAAGTTGTCAGTGTTGACTCAGTTTCTGGATATTTACTGCTGAATTTTCAGACCCTTTTAGCTGCACACCTCCTGTTGCAAGTGGACCTATCCCTAAATACAACACCAGCAAAAGAATATTTTAGTAAAAATGTTAATACACTCTTTTGGACACAGATATGCTTTACCTATGAAAGAGTTTGAATGCCTTTTCATTGGCTGCAGCCCACATTTGGCTTCTTTTTTTTCACCCTCACAATGTGACTCAGCTTAAGCAACATCAGTTCCTAAATTCCTGGTTAAAACAATGATGGATGCCATGGAATGATAACCCCTTATTAAATAAAAACTGCATCAACACTGCCAACTCACTTCGTACATGCCACCTGACAGACGTGAGATGCTAATGAGTTTCAGCCTCTGCTTAGTGACATCAATTCATCTCAGCGATGTATTTTGTTTCCCAACCACTTCCAGTCTCAGGAAGCACCTGTAGATCCACATTTGATGGCTTCCAACAAATTTTCATTTATTTGTCTTTACACAGATTTCATTACTACCTCTCCATCTGAAAACATTTCTCAGATATAGAGAAAGCCTTCAGTTTCCAAAGGCATTTCCAAGATTATTAAGAGCTCAACTGACCATGAGTATTATTTATTGAAAGGCAAATTTCTCAAAGTCAAAAAATTGGAGAGGACTAGAGCTTGTAAGTGACCCCTAACCTTCAGTTAACATCAGCTGGTCCATTTGTCCTTTATTTTGTTCTGAATAGTTAGAAGAGAGAAATTTCACCCCAAACACAACAGTTTAAAATGATCTTATGCTACCTAAGAAGGAAAAAAATACCATCATCATATAATACTCATAATGTTTATGATCTTCCTTTGAATACAGGAAACTTCTTAAGAGTCTTGATTGAATATTATGCCCAGGATTGGTTGTTGGGATGACAGGGTTTTGTTGGTAGATAAAATCTGATCTACAAGGGTAAAGTAACAGTGTAGAGCAAAATGTTCATCCTTATGGAAAAAAAGAAGTCTGCATTGCTGTAATAATGCCATTTCTAACATTTTAACTAAATAGGAACATCTGCACTGATCTCAGATCTCATCTATAATGTCATAGTCAGGATTAATTTGGTCATCCTCTTAGAACAAAATTCTTGCTTTCACGATCTGGCTTAAAAGTCATGCTAACAGTCTTGAAACAAGTGCAGTGGCTACGTGTTAATTAATTTTCAGAGAACTGACTAGAAAATGAAGTTTTCAGCACTATTTTGGTCCAATGGACTTGTGGTTTCCTTCCATTAGAGTCTGCCCTTCTGAAAGCAAGCTCTCCCCATCAGGAATACTTATTTTCTGAGAAATGCTTTCTGGGAAGAGGGCTTTCCTGATGAGAAATGCCCACCATATAGGGAGGTCATTAGACAGCCCTCTTCACATCTTTCCTGGCAGAGAAGGAGCATGCAGATCTAAGTTGTTTGGGTGAAATGGGTTATCGAAAATGAGTAAGAGAAAAATTAACCTGGAAGGTCAGATCATCTTGATAGTTCAGATCCATCTTCCTCTTCCTTTCATGGTGCACCCTTCCCACCTCTGTCCCTCCTGCCATAGTACCTCACTCATTCCCCAGCAGCACTGATTCCAGTGAGAGCTCTCCCTTCCTGGCATGGGACCGCTCTTGCTACCACTTGTCCCTTTCACAAGTATTAAGGGCCACAGAGCTGAATTTCTCCTTAATGCCATGGCGTGGCCAGTGGGTTCACTCCAAAAGTATGTTGCAGAGAGAGCAGGCACAGGAGCAGAGAGTAGATTTTTGACTGGGAAAGCAGTGTGCATAAGGATAATGCTTTTTGGAAGAGCTTGTATCAGGACCCTGGATGTCAATGGCTCCTCTGTTCAGAAACAGACCAATGCATGTAGTTCTAGTTCCTGACCCAGTTCTGGAATATACAGAGCTGCCCTGATCACACATGTTGCAACCTTGCTCCTAGAACTTCTACTCTCTCCAAATGGAAACCTTCCTGAATAAAAATATAAATATGTCCTTCTACAAAAGGGGAAGAAAAAGAGAGTTCTGTATTCTTCAGAAAACCCAGTTGAATTGAAAATAATATAGAGGAAATAAGTATCAACCAAGAGTAAATGTTGTTTCTCTTCAAACCTGTAAAACTCTAAAAGGCAAATAGTCTCAAAATGTGCTCTCTGTCTCTGGTCTCCAGCAGCAAGCAAGCTCAGAGTTTAGAACACTGGCAGAAATAAATTGCAAGTCACTTCATAGGAAAAAAATTCTGGAGCAATTTTTGTCTTTGTGGAACTGTATATCTTGTTAAGGCTTGAAAAGCATGGCTTTGGATTTCTCATATAGCAGGGAACTTCTTTGGGGAAATTAAGAAACAAATTAAAGTGCTGTTTATGGCCACTGCAACACTCTGGAAGCATATATACTTATGATGAACATGTTATTTTTATAGATGTATGTGCTGCTGCCATAAATTATTATTTGCACTGAAGCAGCCCCTTAGGTCATATCTGAAAGAGGAGACCCAGGAATATGTCTGGAATGTGCATCAGTGGTGGGAGTGCCTGTTCCAGTGGCCTCTGAGCCTCCTGCAGGTAAGACCCAGATGCGCCTGGGTTTTCTTCCCCCAGCTTCTCCTTCACCCTCATCTTCCCACAGCGGGAAACTGAAGGGCACAGCTCTGATGGGAGCCTTGAGTACTTGAAAGCTGCCTTGTCAGGGCTCCTGGGTGCCGGCTCCCAGCACGTACCATCAAGCTGCCCCAGCCCTGAAAGAGGCGGTTATGACCTGGACCCTTTTGTACTGGGAGCCACAGAAACCCAGAGCAGCTTTCATAGTCCCTGCAACACTTTACAGTCTTATGTGCTGGATGCTTTCCAGACGAAGAATAGAGATCTGCCCTCAAGAGTGTACAAGAATCCAACAGAAGGGGGAAACACAATGTACTTGAGAAGACCTGGGTTTTCTTCTATATGAGCTTAGTACTTGGGAAGGTAGCAAAGCCGCATTGCTACTTGAGACATCAATCAGACACTTTCTTATGGCAACAACCCCATTTAAGTAAGAGATTGACAACATGCTTTATACTGACAAAAATATAGCCAAAATACTGTTTTGTACTATTATTTTTCTAGGCAAAGTGAATTTTAAATTGTAAAATACACAATCAAAGGCTGAAAGATTTGATCTTGCTCAGGCATAAATGGGTGAGGTATGTCCAGTGGCTAGGAACTTTCTGATTAGAAAATTTGTTCACAATTGTCAAAATGAAACCTTTTTAAGGGAAATTTTCAATGGCTTCTTTGTCAGGAAAGGTTTCTTAGCTTCATTTTTTTGGTTAAAAACAGGGATACAAGAGAATAGGCAGACTCAGCCAAGACCAGCAGAAGAGTCACAGACTTGAAACAGATGAGACCTGCCTGGAAATGTCTGCTGTCCCCAATCCACTCAAAACAGTTTACAGCATTACAGCATGACCTGCAGAACCCCCAGTCAAATCTCTGGTCTGTATATCCACTTCTTTGCTTTCTCTGCTTTTTTTG